>JANAVB010005200.1:1232052-1444552 GCA_029216955.1 Iris pallida
TAGGGTGTTTGTTGAAATGCCACAAAGAACTTTTTATTCATATTTTTGAAAACTATTTAAACAAAAATTGTAGACCTATATATGTGTTTTGATTTTCGTGTAGACTGAGTTGACTTTGGTGGCGTGTCCGTGTCCAAAATGGACACGAACACGCTGTACGACTTTGGTGTCCTGACTGGACCTGTTAAAAATATTGCAGATGATGATGGGGACTGCCCTACCTTCAATGGGGCACATGAGGGTGACCTTCAGGAGCCTGAGGAGCATCTAGCTCAGTAGAGGGTGCCTAGTCTAGTCTAGTATTTATAGTTTTCAGTTTGTATCGGATTATTCCGATTTTTAGTTGAGACATAGTTATATTTCAGGACTTGTATTTATTTGTGTTGAACATCTATTTTGTGCTGTGTGATAACTCTATTTATATTCAGTTTCTTCCTTTTATCTGATTCCATATCGTGCTCTATCTTCTCTAAACTTGTGATTGAGATATAGAGTTGAGATGTTACATTATGCATCCGTATGGAGATGACAGTTTTATATATCTTTTTGTTAGATGTTAGATGTTATAGATGACCTATACAGTGTTCTACCGCCGATACTGCGACGTAGGCTGGACGTACCCACGTTCTCGTGCCCCTAAACAGGGTGCGGGTCGTGACATATATATATATATATATATATATATATATATATATATATATATATACTGCGACGAAGGATGGGCGTACCTACGTTCTCGTGCCCCTAAACAGGGTATGGGTCGTGACATATATATATATATATATATATATATATATATATATATATATATATATATATATATATATATATATATATATATATATATATATCAAGGGTAATTAGTTTCTGGAATCGCTCCCACTGGGATTCGAACTCCTGACCACTCGGGCCGCATGCTTCTCTCTTAACCACTAGGCTAAAGGTCATTTATATATATATATATATATATATATATATAAATATATATATATATATATATATATATATATACATATACATATATATAAAATATATATATATATATATATATTATATATATGTGTGTGTGTGTGTGTGTGTGTGTGTGTGTGTGTGTGTTTTCTTTATTGGCGCAAGGCACCACAAATCGAGTACGCCTGAGAGATCCTGCACTGAGGATCCCCGAGTACAAAAAAAAGAATTCTAGGGAATGGGACGATGGAGATCGAACAGCAGTTGCTCCTTTAATCCGTTGACACTCTGATTACAAAAGTAGGAGAAAACCTAAGAAAATTGCTAACTCTCGGCACACTGGCAAGAAGTGCAGCAATTTGGCTCTTGAAAATGCTCTTCGTTCTGTATTTTAGAGAGGGATGAGATCCCCTTTTATAGTCGTTCTTGAGCTGGAATGATGTTACGTGCCCATATGAAGGAAATACACTGGTTTTAACGTGGGCACATAGTCCTGCCTTGTGCTCATAGGGTGTAGGCGCATGCAGGCTGCAAGATCGTGGATTGGTCGTGGTGTTGACGTGGCCGCATGCCTCGGTGCACAACTGCTCGTGGAGACTGATGTGGCCGTGTGCTTTGCTGCACATTTTGATCATGGCTTTGGCCGAGTCAGGCTTGGGCACATAGCTATGTCTCAGGCGATGCGCCCTCCTTTTGGAGGAGCTAGTCTTGGGCACATGAAACTTCACTGGCTGGACGTATGGAGCTTCACTGACTGGACGCATGGAGCTTCAATGGCTGGGCGCATGGAGCTTCACTGACTGGGAGCATGGAGATTGGCTGGGCGCATAGGGCTTCATTGGCTTTGGGCGCATAGAGCTTTATTGCTGAAAATTTTCATGCTTCTACAAGACCCCCTTCAAAGTTTTCGATACTTGAACAAGTTCAAAATACTTTAAAAGAAGCATGGATCGTCTTCTCGTGATACAATGGGCGTATAGCACGGCTCTCTCCTTTGGGCGCATAGCACGGCTCTCTCCTTTGGGCGCATAGTGTTTCGCCAGCCTGTCAGAGAGATACGACTGTTGAGATCTTTTTCGAAATTCGAACTGACAGATTCATCGGGGTAGAATTTGAAGCGGTCCATCCTTCATACGTTGTCCACGTCAGCAAGTGGAAGACGTATAGTGTGCAGGAAGCTGATTTTTTACGTGGGCGCATACAATGCGATGGGCGCATAGAGCAAGTGGGCGCATAGGAAGTGGCCCGTGCCTATCAATAGGCCCTGAATGGAGAGAGAATGTAACACCCAGTTTTCTAAAATAAGGGTAATTTTGAAATTTTGTAATTATAATCATTTAATAATGATATTTAAATCATATTATGATTTTTGACAATTTTTAATCAATTTAAAAATATTTAAAATATTGAAATGTGATTTTGATGGTTAACTAGTGTAACCCTAGAATTGCTAAGCCTAGACACTAACCATGACCATGTGAGCCTAGTCATGTGATTAGAATGTCATATTACTACTTTTTAGCCTAAGGATATTTTGGTCATTTTTGACTTGTTAATGAAAATGAATTTTGATTAATTAAATATGTGCTAATTGTTTAGTTGAGACTTGACCTAGAATCTTAGCCTAATCTAGATTAGCCTTGAGCCTAGAATCTTGATTAGAGTAACCTAGTAAAGGACAAGATTAATAATATCTAGATATTCTAAGTAGGATATTTGTGAAAAAGGAAGCCTTAGGACTATTGAACCAATATGAAGGTTTAGAATTGGGTGGACAAATCCTATCCACTCATCTACATCTAAACCTAACCCTAAATTCATTTGTGGCTAGCCATACACGCCCCCCCCACCCCACTCCTATAAGTATGCTCCTATGTTGTTCTTGCCTCATTTTAAATACCTAGAAAGAGCCCTAATTTGTTCTCCCCTAAACATCTCCCATTTAATCCAAATTAAGTCCAAATTGAGTCTAATCAATTGCATCATCATCCCCAATAGTAGAGGGTACTAAGGGAGGCTAGCTAGCAAGGTTTCAAAGTGAATTGACAATTCAATTGGAGAAGAACATCTTCCCTTGTTCATTTTTTATTGAGGTTTCACCCTAGATAGGTAATTGCCATAAAACCTATTTAAATTTTAGTTTCTTTCCATAAATGCATTCATTTAGGGTTCTCCTAGGTGTATCCCAAGTTTGGTAGGAAATTGTGTCCATTTTGTGTCCGTATCGGACACGTATCGGTATTTTTAAATGGGTGTTCGATGAAATGCCACATAGGAAATTATTTTAATAAAATTCAAAAATAATTACATGGTTGTGTAGCCCTTGGTGTGTGGATTCCAAATCTATTCGACTGAGTCAAAGTTTGTGTTATTTTTGTGTCGAAATTGGACACGCACACACGCAGCACGACCCCGTGCACATCCCCTGCTACCCGATCCTAAATTCTTCCTGTGTAGACCATGTGGACACGTGCCACTTGGCACAGAGGTGGGGGCCATCACTGACAGACCCCCTCGAGTTTCATGACACCCTGCTACCCCGATCCTAAATTCTCCCTGTGTAGACCATGTGGATACGAGTACATTGAACTTATACTACACTATTCTGTGCGAACAGTGACTTCAAACACGGCTTTTGTGTCGTATGCAGACACAACGTGGACTCGTGTCAGGGACTTGAGACCTAGCCCTATAATCCCTCTACATGTGTGCATAAGCCCATGGGTGTTCGTGTCCTGTGTTGTGTGCAATCGTGCACGACACGGCCGCACGAGGCCATTCCTTAACAGTTCCCTGTTCATTTTGTATTTCTGTTTTGGACACGATTGTGTCCACTTCGTGGACACGTATGTGGTTGTTTGGACATGGGTGATATGCCCCTATCTCTGTACCCCTTGTTCACTTTTGATTTGGAGTTTTTATGATAATTTGAGTTCAAAATGGTAAAATGATAGGGGGTTTATGTATGTACAGATACATGATTTCAGTGAACTGTGGTTGAGAATTCTGAGATTGGGTATATTTTATATATGTTGATTTGTCCCAGATTTGTGTATTGATATGTTTATCAGTTTTGGCTTGATTTGATTCGAGTCTAGATGGTGACTGGGTTCGAGTTATATGTATCAGTGAGTTTACTGATACTTCACTGATTTGGGACTTGTTTTCTTTTCTTTTTTTTACTTGACTGAATGTTTAAGATAACTGAGATATATGTAAATGTTCACTGTGAATTAAAATAGGTTTTCGAATTGGGTTTTAAAACTGAGATTGATGATTTCAGAACATGGGAACATGATTAAAGTTGTTGGTTTATAGGTATTAAAAACTAAGAATTATTCCCCTTTTGTGAAAACTGAGAAGTTATCCAATATGTGAAACCTGAGTTCTGAAATGAAGTAAACCTGGGAATTAGATGGTTAAGTTGTTTGATGCCATTCACTAATGTGTAGCTGTCTACCCTTGCCCATAAGTCAGAACCTGAGATTAATTCCCATTGGTCACTGTCCTCAGTCCACTGTTTTCCTTTCCCTCTTCATAATGAATGCAATGTATATATGTGTATGTTGTGGGTCATGCAATAGATGACTGAGTTTATGCATGCAACTAAAATGAAGATGATAAAATGGAACCTGGGATTGTTAGAAAGCCTGAAAATGAGTTTTAAGTTAAAATTCTGTAAACCTGAGCATGACACCCTTGCTATGAACACTTGACACTTATAACACATACACACTATGTTTATACATTTTCCATGACACCATTACATATGTCACTTAGCCCTCTCTATGTGTATGAGTATATATACATGTATAGTTAAGGCCATGAATGAATGTAATGTAATAAATGTATTATGCAATGTGATATGCAAAATAATGAATGCATGAGTGAATGATTAAATGAATGTATTGGTATGTATGTATGCAACTTATACCATGAATGAATGCCTCAAGGAATACAAAGTATAAATGTAAAGTATATATGCCATGATAAATGCAATGTGAGGCTAAGTTCACATGTGATACTGTGAACATGGGTTCTGTTGGACCAGAGTATAATAACCCCTACTGTTGCCATGTTGCCTGATACCTTAACCCTTCCATGTTAACCCCTATACATGTCCATCTATACACATGTACACTAGACATTACATTCGACACACACATGATCCCTTACCTGTGATAGATACTGCTATACACACACACATGGTACACACACACACACATGCCACTGTCACTCTGCCCCTCTCTCTCTCTCTCTCTCTCTCTCTCTATATATATATATATATATATATATATATATATATATATATATATATATAATCATGCATGATAATATGTAAACCCATGTGACTGAAAACTATTTAAACTTGACATTGCCTATACATGATAGCCTATATTCATTCCTATGTGTGTGCTTATATACTTTGAGTGTATATGCTTATATATGTATATAGATACCTATAAGTGTGCCTTATATTTTATATATATATATATACAATATAAAATATATATATATAGATATATATATATATATATATATATATATATATATATATATATATATATATATATATATATATATATATATATATATATATATATATATACATTTTTTATATTGTATATATATATATATATCTATATATATATATATAATATATATATATATATATATATATATTATTATATATACATATATATGTATATATATATATACATTTTTTTTATATTGTATATATAAATATATATATATATATATTTTTTTTATATTGTAGATATAAATATATATATATATATATATATATATAGATATATATATATATATATTATATATCTATAATATATATATACAATATAAAAAACTGTATATATATATATACATATATATGTATATATAAATATATAATATATATATATATATATATATATAATATATATATATATATAAATATATATATATATATATATATATATATATATATATATATATATATATATATATATATATATATATATATATATATATATATATATGTATTGTGTGTTTAACAGCTTGTGTTAGCCATATGTTTATGTCTATGTGCTAGCCTAGGCTTGGTTAGGCTTAGTGAGACTTGCTGGGTTAGGACTTGACCTAGTTTGACTAGTGTGATTGACTAGAGTTGACCAAAAGTCGACATTAAGTCAATAGTGGCCAATTGACATAGTTGACCATTGATCAAATTGACCCTTGATAGTCTAAGTTGACCTAGTTGACTGGATGTTGACCATTGTGACCAGAATTGACTGGTCCTAGATAGTCGACCAGTTTGACCTAGTTAACTAGAGTATTGCCTTGGTTTGACCCAGAGTTGATTTTGACCTAGATCGACCTAGAAAATTATGTAGATGCATTATACACTTCATTTATAACCCCCTGTATACATCATGACTTGTGTTGCTCTAAATAGGACTCAGATATATACCTCGTTTCGGACAGTGTATTCTCACAGACATTCAGATCGCAGGCGTGTATATTCTCTGATCATTTCATAACTTGCTTAGGATTATATTTCTGCTCTAGATTACCTTATTTGATGATGTTACGATATTATCACGGATTGGTACTATATGGATCTTTTTATGAGATGTTATCCCCCTCGGGAGCATCAGATACTTCATGTCATATGTTTCATCATCATGTATTCCTCGCTATCATGTTATTCATATTTCTCATGTGCTTCACGTACGTTCATGTACGCTAGTGTACTCTCATGTGCTCTCATGTTCGGTCATGTTTCTCATGTACTTCATGTGTAACCTATACTTCATATGTACCCTTTCATGGGCCTTCGTGTGGAATTCATGTGCACTCAGTTCTGAGCTCTCATGTATACTTTATGTACACCCATCTATGGGCTTTCATGTGAAACTTATGTGCGTAATATAACTTGTCTGGATCCTTATATATTGATTGGGGTATGGAGAGTATAAATAGTCATGTGAATGATTCCAAGTAGTATAACCATGTGAGGCTCTTTAGTATATTCATGTGCAAATCCAGCCGTTCACATGTCGACTTTGTACTCTACATCACTAGTCACTGATAGTTATCTACTTATAGTAGATATTTCCATTATAGTTCTCTCTATTTACATCATGTACATTCTTTCAGTTTTCATGTATCGTACTCTTTTGTATGTCTATATTTTCTGACCTACTATGATTTGTGTGAGATGTATGTGCTCGCTCTCGTCCTAACTAGACCTGTTAAAAATATTACAGATGATACCGATGACTTCTGCCCAACCTACTATGGAGCCCATCTAGACAACACCTGTGAGTTGGACCCACAGGAGGATCCAGCTCTAGCTGAGGACGTCATCCATACTGCTTAGACTAGATTAGCTAGACTTTATCTTATTTCTTATGTCATTTGTTTTGACTTTAGAGTTGTATTATTTTCTGGATGTTGTGATGTTGTGTCGTTTAGACACTTAGACTTTCTCTTCTGTTTGTACCTCAGTTTGAGGATTTCACATTTATCATATCGTGCTATTTCCATCTCTAGACTTGTGATTGAGTTGTACCTAATGTGATTTGTCCTCCTTTCGGAGAGTATATCATATTATATTTAGTTTGTGATAGTGACCTAGGACAGCGTTCTACCGCCGACACTGCGGCGTAGACTAGACGTACCTACTTCTCGTGCCCTTACACTGGGCGCAGGTTGTGACATATTTTTAGTGGTGGCCCACGCAGGTCGAGTTTGTGTAGTGGTATTCGAACTAGAGTACCACTACAGCCTGCAGTAGGATTAGGATTATTCTTGAGTTACTCAATCACATTAGAAAAAACTCTTAACTGAATTCCTGCCAGCTAAAATCTTGTCGAAGATTGCTTCCTTGAAATAATTGTCCTCCTTTGAATTATCGTTTCTATCTCAGTAATGATTCCTTGTTTGATCTGTCTCCAGGATGGTGATTAAGACACGATTGCATCGCTCTGGCCCAGCAGACGTTGGTGAGAGGTCTGTCACCCCTCGCCCGATTGTGGATGCTGGGACCACAGCACCTCCTGATTCTGCTCATATAGAAGCGTCTGCAGCTTTTGGGAGTGCACCTCCACCTGTCCAGAGGTCTTCCCCCATCATTTCAGATATGTTCCAGCAACAGCTACCTTCAGGGACAGTGGATGCGGCTCAGACGTTTATCCTTTTTCCAGCAATTCCTGGAGACTCAGCAGCAGATGCAGCAGAGGCAGTCTGCTAATTTCTGACAGAGCATACACGATACCCACCAGTTGGTCAGGACGACAGTAGAGCTGGTGACTGCTCAGCCACTGGAAGGATAGATGCAGCAGTATCAGCCGAAGACTCCAGACATCCAATCCTTTAAGAAGATGGGACCCCGAGACTTCAAAGGTACAAAAGGAATCATATACGCTGACGATTGGATAGAGCATACTGAGGAGATATTCCGATTGGTGCAGATACCAGTTGGATTACAGATCGAGGCAGCAGCCAGTCAGATACAGGACTTTGCCTGTACTTGGTACCAGACGGACCCGAGGGTTGGTACAGCCGGTCAGACTTGGGCAACCTTCAAAAAATGTTAAAGGAGAAATTTTTCCCCGATACAGCACTCGGTGCCTTAGAGGCACAGTTCGAGAGTTTGGTTCAAGGGAAGCAGACCTTTGAGGCACTACACCAAAAAAGGTATTTAGGAACCGTTTTTATATGTTCCTAATATTTTTAGGAACATAGCATAATCGTTCCTAAAAGTGGCGTTGCAATATTTGGAACGGTTATAAAGCGTTCCTGTATTTAGTGTGGAACAGTTATTACATGTTCCTAAAATTAGATTTTGGAACATATATAATGTGTTTCTAAATTAAATTTGGAACATCTTTGGAATGTTTCTAAATATCATTTTGAAATGTTTTAGACCCATTCCTAAATGTAATTTGCAATGCTTTTGCTTTGTTCATGTAGCCAATTTTGAAACACTTTATTAACGTTCCGTTCCATTCAGTTCCTATGTTTTTTTTAATTTCATTTCCGCATTCCAAATTTTAGTTTGAATCACATATCTGACTCATTAAACACATAATAAGTGGTGCACGATTTTTTACACATTTTCTAAATCAACATCCAAAATCTTAATTAAATTAACCAAAACTGTACAACTTAATAAAATCAACTAATAATATGTCCCAAAAGTTATTATAAAAATGTCATCAAAAGTACGTAAAGTAAAAAAAAGTACAAATATATATATATATATATATATATATATATATATATATATATATATATATATATATATATATATATATATATATATTATATATTATATATATATATATATAGACTAAGACTTTAAAGTTAAGGTAATCTATTTACAAAATCTCCTATTCTTGAAGAGATTCTTGCATGACTTCGTTTCTGCGTCCTCATCAACCACGATTGTAGAATCCCCTATGAGATGCATCAATGGGCTTGGGTCACTGGTTGGCGGTTGATGTTGAAGCTGAGCCAACCAAAGATAGTGCATCAATTACTTCACTCTGAGCTTGATCTGTTCCAGAAGTGAGTTGTGAGTCCACGTATGGCGAACCAATAGCACTGTAACAGCATAATGCATAGGTTTTATAGATGATACAAAATGCAACCACATTAAGTAAAATAGTTGGATGCAATAAAGGAAATTAAATTAGATACATAATTCTGAAATCATGGTGTAATCATGTTAGGGAAGCACAAACGATACAGTTTGAAAAAAAAAGACTGAAACATATTTATAAGTGATGGTTGCAAGTACAGGCACTTAAACTTTTTACCAACAACTAAAGCTTCAAGTATCCAAAATAGGCGGGTGCTTCACATTTATAGAATGATAAATCTTGCCATTGATAACACCCAAGAGAACCTACAAAAATGAAAGGTCAATGAGAATGTTAGGGAAATTCCAATAAGGGTCAAATAATATTTGTTATTGGACAGTATGTTATAAATTGTAACAAGCACACTTTATGCAAAATTGTAATCGAGTTAGATGCATGAATTATCCAAGTTAGGGTAATTACTAGCAAACAAGCAAGCAAAAGAGCAATGGGCTGGACAAAAATAAAGAGCTTGCAGATAAACAAAAACAAGTGCATCATATGTCTTATTCAAGTCTTCCAATTTACTCGTATACACCATTTCTGTTTCATCATCCCCATCATCTTCATCATTTCTGCCATCAGCTACCTCTTCTCTGTTTGGTTCCAATTCTCAAGTATCCACATCATCTATTTTTGGTTCCACTTGTGTCTCCAGTACATCTCTGTCTACAGGATTTTCATTTGGGCTATCTGCTCTGGGTTTAGTCAGTTCCACATCTATTTCTAATATATCTGCATCTACTGGACATTCCTTTGGACTGTCTGCTCCAGGTTCAGGAAGTTCCCCATTTTACATTCAGATCATCGTCAAGCTCAGTGTTCTCAGTCTCTTCAGCAAGCTCTACAGCATTATTAACTACTTCCTCTTCATAGCCTGTATTTAGATTACTGAATCCAGCCATAGGATTCAGTTTAGCAATGCCAGCTTCTCCTGGAAACGATCAAATGAATGTTGAGGAAAATATGACAGATATTACCAACCAAGCGCCATTCTTTCTGGCATTTGGGCAGCCAGGCAACCAACCTGCAACACCAAGTTTGCATTTGGTTCTCCAACTGTTCAGCCAGGTGGCCCATCAGTCTTCCAGTTTGGTAGCCATTAGAATCCCTCTGTACCTCAAAACCCTTCCTCATTTCAAGCAACTAGGAATTCAAAGTTCTTCCAGGGTGGAAGCTTCTCTGTGGGCGGTGGCAGAGGTGACAAGTCTGGTATAAGAATTATGAGGGTTGCACGAAATAAGCATAGGAAGAAGTAAGGAGTTGAAGGTATTTTTATGTGGACATTTTGTTCTTAGATGCTCAGTTTATCCTTTCATGGCTGAATATGTCAGAGGCAAGAGGTAAGGTGCTTTTGCTAGTTTCTACGTGGTGCTTAATCCTTCGATAGAGTTGAAGTTTATACGAGTATTGATAAGCAAGTTGGCCATTAGTTTATTCTTTTCCTCTCTTCTCAGCTGTCTTCTTTATTATACTTCTTCTTCAGACATTACTATTACAATTTTGGTGTAGCTGTAGAAAGTATCGGGCAATATTTGCCTTGTGTTACTATCAAGGGTCTGGCACTTATACTTTGTTCTTGTAACATAGAAGGAATATACATCTCTTGAATGATTACAAATTTCCCTCTTGCAAAAAAAAATCCCCATCATCATAAAGCAATTCTTCGGTTTCTTATAGGTTCATAGTTATCCCTTCCTTTTCAGATTCATATGCAACGTTCTTGTACCACTTAGAAATCTAACAATACATAATTTCAGCCATCTATAAAAAATAAAACTTTTTTAACGTACATCATTTCCATTTTCAAAAGACAGCACATAACCTTATTCAGCATATATTTAGTCAACAATGACCAAACAGGCAAAAAGAACATATATTCTATAGTAAAGTGTTAAAGGACGAGTATAGGTAGGTTTCATATGGTCTTCTTGCAAAATATTGAATTGACAAATATAAAATAGTAAATGGAAGAATCATACGATATTTAGATTCCTTTTCAAGTGGGTTATAAATACTATATTTATGGTATCAACATTCTTCATGAGAATTATATCAAACTATATAGCAATGCGTGAAATCATATTTCAATCTATCTACATCTAAAAGTTTCTCATAGTGGAGAAATTTGAAAATGGAAAGAAGAACTCCAACAAGTTATCACAGAAATACATAACCAACTTGTATACTATGAAAACGAATTGATAAACATTAGACTGGTGATCGAACTTACAAATTCAGACTGTGAAAAGGTTGGATTGTCAACAGTATTTGTTGTTGCATCCATTTGGGCATCAGATGGACTCGAGATCCCCATTGAAATCTTCAATCATCGAAAAAATGATAAGTATGCCAGCTGAAAGTCACAAAGGTATAAAATAATGTTTCACATATATGGCAGCTGGAAGTTGATCCATGCCTATATTTCTAAATGCAGCTTTCTCACTTCTAGATCCTCCAGGTCCTTAATGTTTGTACAGATATACAAGGGAGACTATAGTGAGTTCATGATAACATGAAAACCATCATATATACATGATATAATCTACCTAATAATCACTCCAACCATGAAAAGAAAATAAGCTAATTCCCATCATGAAATCACATATTGATCTAGCATTATCGGATCACAATATCTTCAATTTTGACATAATACTTCTTGCTTCTAAAGTACAATAGTGTAAAAAATAGAATGTATTATAGGTTTTGAATATTGGCACTACACCTGGTAAAGAAAATTTTATAAACTTGCAACCAAGGAAGTATTAGGCTTTGCGGAAGCCTGTATTTGTCTATATTGAACAGTCAAAAAGCATGTAATTGTTTCTGAAAGGTGAGTTTAATGCGGGGGAAGGTACAGTACACAAGACATCTGAACACAACATGAACCTACCATGAATCTAGACAGATCAAACATCTGTGGATCAGGAAAGCCATGGGTTGTGATGTATGTTCCTGAATAAAGGCATCACCTTCCACCCCTTTGGGATAAGGTAACCTGCAATAATTTTATGCAATTCAATGCATGTTATTTATATAAAATACAAAATAACTGGAAAGTAAAGCCTCAAATATTTGAAAATGAGTAATACTTATCATGCATGTTGTGGGTATAACTATGCCCGCAAGTGGCTGAGTGACATGTGGATAGGAGGTACATACTTGGATATATGTAAGGAATGACCCAAAATTGATGCATACCATTTTAAATGACTGATATCAGTCATAGCCTTTCAAGCTATGAATGAAATGATGCTTGCCATTCTCAAACTCTCTAGTATAACGTTGATTCAAAGAAAAATGTTAAGAAAATTTCCATTTCCCTTGTCCAATCATAACCATAGAAAGGGAAAGAAGATAATATTGAGAGAGGAAAATGTCAAGCAAAATCACCTTATGAGTGAGAACCATGCTTCTGGTTTGGGCCCATGTCAAGGCTGGCTTCCACATCCATTGGCTTCAAATAAAGCCATTTGTTGCTCCTGTACAACAACATTAATTCCATTTTTAGATTAACCACAAGCAACATAATTAAACAAGTTCTAATTTTTAATAGGGCATAATGATCAAGTTTTAAAAAAATACATAGTTGAAAAGTATCCGAATGACCTGTGCATGAAGTATGCATGTCGCACCCAGATAATGAAACTCGCAAAGACTGTCTATAGGTTTGATGTATCTGATTTCTTCAGTATTGCAACATAAGTATGCACTAGACAATTTGCGCACAACTTGCCACATAACCTAGGTTGCATAAACAATGACATGGATTCAGATAAGATGCCAATACGGATCAAAACAGAGGGCTGGTAAACTCGGGCCTTAACATGGAGGTTCTTTGTTTTATACACCAGAACAAGAGAAGGAATGTCCCTGTTTTTGCCGATCAAAATAGGGTTTTTTTTTGCCACAATTGGCACAAGCGTTGGCGAGGGGACAAAGTATGGTGATGGCGATAGACGGAGAGGACAAGGGGGTTGGCGAAGCATTGTGGTGGTCTTTCCAAAAAATGTAGAATTTTATAGGATTTTTTCCTCAGGGACATTGCGACGAAAACTTAAGTTTTAGGCAAAATACAATTGTAACAATGGTAAAAAGTGACGAATCATCTTAACAGGGCGACCAGGATGGTGAGAGTGCCATGATCGACGAAGCAATCAAACAAAAAATGCAAGAAATGGTATAGTATATGCTTCAGAACTCTGGGGGTATCAATGATCAGACGAACCAAACTTTCCTTTCGGTCGCTAGAGGGATGGACGAGGGGTATTGTTTCGGAGGAGGTGAGGGAATGCTTATGGCAAAGTGGGCTGGAGATGTGGGGTGGCGCTAGAGGGATGGATGAGGACCGTGAATAAGTCGTAGAGAGCAGGGGAGATCTACGTCACGACGACCGAAGGATATCTTCTGAAGAGGTGCTCTCCGGTCAGTTGCCCAGGCTCGAGGAGGCCTCGTCGCTGTTTTGGGGTGCTCGACGATGCGGTCAGGCCCGTGTTGGAGAGGTTGTAGCTCTTGCCACCGTCAACGCGAGCACGTGCTGGCCTTGGATTGTATCTTTCATAGCGAGGAAGGAAGTGGAGGCTCCGGTGAGCAAGGGCTTGCCAGAGCTGGAGCAAGAAGGTGGAGGCTCCGGTGAGCAAGGGCTTGCCGGAGCTGGAGCTCATGGAGATGGGGCTCGAAATGGTTTGTCTAGAATAGGAAGAAGAAGGGGAGAGAAAATTAGGATTCAGGCATGGTTGTATGGTGTATGAGAAGGAAAATAAGAAGATTAGAACTCTCGGGAAGAAGAGGGCAAAAAAATCCCAAGATAGGGGGGTTTGGCTGTAGCATAATATTAGATTTAGGGTTAAGGTTTGCTTGGAACGATTTCCATGTTGGATTTGAACACAAATTAAATCACTTAAAAAAAAATATTTTGTGTTAAATTTTAGAAAAAAATAATTTTTGGAACATTTAACCATTTTGGGACGCATAAAATGAGTTACAAAACCTAGGAACACTTGCAAACCGTTTCAAAGTCCAAAATGCTAAATGTATCAAATTAGCTTTTTTGGTGTAGTGAGGAGTATGCTGGAGAGTTCTGCCGTCTGAGCAGATTCATGGAGGATCTTACTGAGGCCGGGAAGGCGAGAAGGTTCCGCATGGAATTGATCAGGGAGATCAAGTCATATACCAAGAGCAGCCGCGACACCACTTTCGAGCAGATTCTAGTAGGAGCCATGACAGTAGAGGACGATCTTGGGCTGAAGGAGAAGAGGATGCGAGACACTCATAGAGCTAGTGGCAGTGCGGGCCAGGCCAAGAGGCCCCACTTACAGATTCAGCAGCAGTATCCGTAGCAGATGCCCGACTTACAGATTCAGCAGCAGTATCAGTAGCCGAGGGTCTACTTTCAGCAACAGCAGTTTCAGGACCGTGTACCCTTTCAGCAGGTGCAGCAGCAGCAGGCCCCGGGACAGCAGCTTGTTATCCTTTGCCTTTTCTGTAAGAAACAAGGGCACGATTGGGGCGAATGCCGGAAGAGGCTGGACAGATATTTGCTTTACGGAGGATCCGATCATCGGCTGAGAGAGTGTCCTGAGTCTTTTGGACGGACAGTTCAGAGAGCAGGAGATAGGGCTCCGGTGGGCCAGCAAAAGGGATTACCCTTACCAAATCAGCAGCAGAGGTACATGCAGCGTCAGCAGCAGGCCAGAGAAGGCTAGCAGGGGCGAGCTTTCGCCATGGCAGTCGAGGATGCACGGGCCATTGGAGATCTTGTTGCAGGTTTCATTCTTCTCGATTCTATTTTTGTAATTATCTCTTATAACTGTCTTAAAATTCGATTTTATCTGTTCCTTGTTGATTGATCAATTTTATTCTGTTGTCCTTGTGATATGATTGGTTTTCTTCTGAGATAAGTCATATGGGCTAGGTCACCTCAGTTATGGGATCCAGAATCTTTGATAGTCGTGTTAGCTGACATAGTGAGGACATATAGTCATATTTTGGACGTATTTCTCGGGTATGGGAATTTAAGATTTTTGCTGCCAAGCATGCGGTAATGCAAATTTTTTAAATACTATGATTCTAGAGGTATGTACCTTAGTCGAGGGCTCTGTGATTATCGTAGCCTTGCTCACTAGCATGACGAAGATTCTGAGTATCATAATTTTGGACAGACGTATATGATTATCGAACTGTATGATTTGAGACTATGATTGTGGGGTGTTGACCTAGAAGGAGTACTACCATCTTAATTTCGAGGACAAAATCCTTCTAAGGAAGGTAGACTTGTAACACCCAGTTTTCTAAAATGAGGATAATTTTGAAATTTTGTAATTATAATCGTTTAATAATGATATTTAAATTATATTATGATTTTTGACGATTTTTAATCAATTTAAAACTATTTAAAACATTGAAATGTAATTTTGATGGTTAACTAGTGCAACCCTAGAATTGCTAAGCCTAGAGACTAACCATGACCATGGGAGCCTAGTCATGTGATTAGAATGTCATGTTACTACTTTTTAGCCTAAGGATATTTTGGTCATTTTTGACTTATTAATGAAAATAAATTTTGATTAATTAAATATGTGCTAATTGTTTAGTTGAGACTTGATCTAGAATCTTAGCCTAATCTAGATTAGCCTTGAGCCTAGAATCTTGATTAGGGTAACCTAATAAATGACAAGATTAATAATATCTAGATATTCTAAGTAGGATATTTACACCTTAGGATATTTGTGAAAAAAAGGATGCCTTAGGACTATTGAACCAATAGGTGGACAAATCCTAGCCACTCATCTACATCTGAACCTAACCCTAAATTCATTTATGGCCAGCCATACAAGCCCCCCTACTCCTATAAGTATGCTCCTATGTTGTTCTTGCCTCTTTTTAAATACCTAGAAAAAGCCATAATTTGTTTTTTCCTAAACTTCTCCCATTTAATCCAAATTAAGTCCAAATTGAGTATAATCAATTGCATCATCATCCCCAATAGTAGAGGGTGCTAAGGGAAGCTAGCTATCAAGGTTTCGAAGTGAATTGACCATTCAATTGGAGAAGAACATCTTCCCTTGTTCATTTTTAATTAAAGTTTCACCCTCGATAGGTAATTGCCATAAAACCTATTTAAATTCCAGTTTCTTTCCATAGATGCATTCATTTAGGGTTCCCCTAGGTGTAGCCCAAGTTTGGTAGAAAATTGTGTCCATTTCATGTCCGTATCGGACACGTATCGGTATTTTTAAATGGGTGTTCGATGAAATACCACATAGGAAATTATTTTAATAAAATTCAAAAATAATTACATGGTTGTGTAGCCCTTGGTGTGTGGATTCCAAATATATTCAACTGAGTTGAAGTTTGTGTCATTTTTGTGTCGAAATTGGACACGCACACACGCAGCACGACCCCGTGCACATCCCCTGCTACCCGACCCTAAATTCTTTCTGTGTAGACCACGTGGACACGTGCCACTTAGCACAGAGGTGGGGGCCATCAATGACAGACCCCCTTAAGTTTTACGACACCTCGTGTCGTATCGGACATGAAAACACGAGTGCATTGAACTTACACTACACTGTTTCGTGTGAATAGTAACTTCTGACACGGCTTTCGTGTCGCGTGCAGACACAACGTGGACTCGTGTCAGGAACTTGAAACCGTAGCCCAATACCCCCTCTATATGTGTGCATAATCCTATGGGTGTTCGTACCCTGTGTTGTGTGCAATCATGCACGACACGGCCGCACGAGGCCATTCCTTAACAGTTTCCTGTTCATTTTGCATTTCTGTTTTGGACACGATTGTGTCCACGAATCTACTTCGTGGACACGTATGGGGTTGTTTGGACACGGGTGATATGCCCCTATCACTGTACCCCTCGTTCACTTTTGATTTGGAGTTTTTATGATAATTTGAGTTCGAAATGGTAAAATGACAGGGGGTTTATGTATGTAATGATACATGATTTCAGTGAACTGTGGTTGAGAATTCTGAGATTGGGTATATTTTATATATGTTGATTTGTCCCAGATTTGTGTACTGATATGGTTATGAGTTTTGGCTTGATTTATTCGAGTCTAGATGGTGATTGGGTTCGAGTTATATGTATCAGTGAGTTTACTAATACTTTACTAATTTGGGACTTGTTTTTTTTTAACTTGATTGAATGTTTAAGATAACTGAATATATATGTAAATGTTCACTTTGAATTAAAATAGGTTTTCAAATTGGGTTTTAAAACTGAGATTGATGATTTCAGAACCTGGGAACATGATTAAAGTTGTTGGTTTATAGGTATTGAAAACTGAGAATTATTCCCTTTTTTGTAAAAACTGAGAAGTTGTCCAATATGTGAAACCTGAGTTCTGAACATGAAGTAAACCTGGGAATTAGATGGTTAAGTTGTTTGATGCCATTCACTAATGTGTAGCTGTCAACCCTTGCCCATAAGTCAGAACCCGAGATTAATTCCCATTGGTCACTGTCCTCAGTCCACTGTTTTCCTTTCCCTCTTCATAATGAATGCAATGTATATATGTGTATGTTGTGGGTCATGCAATAGATGACTGAGTGTATGCATGCAACTGAAATGAAGATGATAAAATGGAACCTGGGATTCTTAGAAAACCAAAAAATGAGTTTTAAGTTAAAATTCTGTAAACCTGAGCATGACACCCTTGCTATGAACACTTGACACTTATCACACATACACACTATGTACACTATATGTCACCCCCAGTTTCCAGAAACAGGGGTATTTTTGTCTTTTTTTCATTTTTAGATTATTTTGAAATTATTTATTTATTTATTGTAATATTTTGGGGTTATTTGAGTCGGGTTCGAATTTCATCTCAATTCGACTTGAAACGGGGACCCGGAGTAGTGTTGACCCTAGTGGACCCACACACTAGTTAGCCATGGCCCACATGTCATTTATTTTAGTTAGTGACTAGGCTAATTTAATTGGATTAGGATTTATTTGATTAGTGAGTTAAAATGACCAAACTAGCCCCGACTTGAACCCTTTCTTAATGTATTGTCAATAGGCTAGAGGGGGGTGTTTTCAACTTCTCATTGGAGCCTAATAGTAGCCATAGTGGCCGGCCACCTATAGGAAGGGATATGCATGAGTCCCTTTGATATTTCTATACTTTTCCATCTCATTTTCTCTCTCTTGTTCTTCCCCAAATTTCTAGAGAGCACCCCTAGTGATTTCATCTCCAAATCAACTCCTTCTTCCACCAAATCTTCTTCTCTCCTCCTCTACTCCATGAGAGGAAGGTGCTAGCCAAGTTTGGGAGGATTCGGAGCTCGTTCGTGTCTTATTGGAATCTCTACGTGTCGGAAGGCTTTTTCCCTTGAATCTCTCTCCCGGAAGGTATAACCTCTCCTCTAAACCATTCCTTCATGTATATAGGTCTATTTTGAACCCGTAGGAATGACCCCCATGGTTTTGTGTCCATTCGTGTCCATTTCGTGTCCATTTGGACACTTGTAGAGGTGTCCTATGTGTAGGTTTGTGTCCATGCGGGAAAACCCCTACTTGGACACATGGGGAATTATTTATATATTGATTTTGTATTGTTCTAATATTTATTCCAGATTTTACAATGTGTTTAGATTGAGTTTCCTATGTATCATAGTGTATCATATTACCTATATCTATATATGTATATATATGGTGATATATATTAATCTCTATATATGTATATATAATATGGTTATATATATATATATATGTGAATATATATTATGGCATATAGTGTGTGTTCTTGTGTTGTGGATTTGGTATGTGGTCGGCCAAGTTTGGAGGATAGTGTGTGTGTGTTAGTGTGAAGGGGTGGTGTTTGATAATATGTGTGTGTGTGTGTGTGTTTATGTATGTGGAGAGTATTGAGAGAGTTAGAGATTAGAGTGAGAGAGAGAGATGAGAGGACTTGAGGATGGTGTGTGATATATATATATTGAGAGTGGTTGTGTATTGTTTTGAGTGAGAGATTGAATGAGGGGAACAGGGGATCACCATTGTAGCCAAACCTGTCCCCAGGTTTCCAGCCTTGTCAGTCATCCAAATACCTATCCACATAGCAGTATTTTGCACCCCAAACCACTCCTTAACACAGCCTACTAGCAGCTCTTTGTACCAGTCCAAAGAAGCATAAATACCTGTCCCCAATCCAGGCCTACACAGCAGCCCCAAACCTGCCATATAATACTCCATTCCAGTCCCTTAGAACCATACTTGGCTATCCCAATAAACACCACAAATATCAGTCCAGGTTTCTTCATGTGCTGTCCTGTTTCCTGTCCACATAATCACCCCCACACCCTATCCTTGCAGCCCCTAAATCAAGCTAAAAACCTGTCCCTAACAAGTCCCCATATCTGTCCCTCACTCCAGCAAAGCCAACCCCAAAACAGGTCCTAATTTCAGTCCCCCTTGCACCCTATTACTGTCCAATGTGAAGTCCCCCATAGCAGTCCCTTACTTGTCCTATCATTGCCTATATTTCAAACCTATACCTGTCCCAAAACAGGTCCTAAAAACCTGTCCCATAGCAACTTCATTCAGTCCATAAATAGCCAAACATACCCCCTTGATAGCTGTCCCAAACTACCTCTTTGTTCACCCATTTCACCCTCTTAACAGCCCATGTAAATCAGTCCTTACACCCTCCATTAAATCAGTCCCTAACCCTCCACTAGATCAGTCCTTAAGCTCAGCATTAGCAGCCCAAATCAAACCCAAAACAGTCTATACTTCACAGCCTAGGTGCTGTCCTCATTTCCCATATCAAATCAGTCCTACACACCCCTAAACAGCAGTCCAGTGCTGTCCAAAACAGGTCCAAACCATGGGCAAACCAACCTATTGGATCCCCCACATTCCAGCCATGTTAACACCCCCACAAACCTGTACAACCAGCCCCCCTTAAATCAAATGTTTAGTCCACTATTGGCAGCCCCATATGTATTGCCCCAAATCAGCCTATATGTATTATGGGTGGCATATATGTAGGTAGATATGGACCCATAGCCTATATATTGTGTCCCATTGCCTGTGTGTGTGCAAGCTTAGTGAGTGGTTGTGAGCCTTGTATTTGGATATGTGTGTGAGTCTAGATATGGATAAATAGTGAGACCATATGTGAGGGTGTATTTGTAAGGTTGTGTGTGTGAGTTATATATGTATTTGGGAGAGTGAGTGATATGTGAGTATAACTAGTAGCCTATAGAAGGGCCTATATGTAAACCAATAGGTAGAGCCTATGTGTGACCATGTGTAAGTTAGTATGGTACCATGAGTGTTGTGTGTGAGTGAGTGTTAGGGAGATGTGAGAGTGATATGTGATATTGGTAAGGTATAGGACAGGGTAAAGGGTAGATAACCAACATGGGGTCTAAGATGATTTAGATGACCTAGATACTAGGATTTCTTGGTAGGTAATGTTAGTATAGGATAGTATCTAGCTATCCTAGGAAGCCTAGGCTAGTATTCCTAGGTTAGAGTGGTATTGAACAAGGTATTGGTATTTACCTTGGTAGGGTAAATATAGAAAATGTCTAGAAATAGGGTATTTGAGTTTGGAGTCTAAGATAGAGTTAGAACTTGGTTCCCTTGGCTGGTAATGATCAAATATAGTGCTCATAGACTAGTTTTGACGTCGTTTGACCATTTTTGACCGAAAGTCAACCGAGAGTCAAACTTAGCCTTTAAGCGACCAGATTTGACCAAAACCAAACCAGAGTTGACCTGTTGACTGAAAGTCAACAGTTGGTCAATATGTGACTTGTTTGACCTAGGGTTGACTCCGTGTTGACCAGAGTTGACTTTTTGACCAAAAGTTAACCTTTGACCCCGATTGACCTAGTTTGACTTGGATTGATTTCCTGTGACCTTGTTTGACCTTGGTTGTCCTAGTATGACCCAGTTTGGCTCAGTATGACCTAGTACGACCTAGTTTAGCTTGATGTGACTTAGGTTTGACTTAGATTTGACCTAGATTGACCTAGATTCATTTAGAATGCATTGTAATGCATCTTATTATCATTTTGGACTCATAGTGACTTGTACTGTTCTATAGGAGACAGACACCACTCCTTGGACAGTATATTCTCTTCAGACACTCAGGCTATCAGGCGAGTACATTCTCTGACCGTTTCATACTTGTCTGGATTTATATTCTTGCTCTAGATTACTGTACTTGATGCTGACACGATCATTATCACGGATTGGTACTATATGGATCTTCTTCTGAGATATTATCTCCTTGTATTCACTAAATACATATTATGATGTACGTTTCACTTACATATTATATTGATTGAATACCCTTATCATTGTACACTCATTGTGCATATTGTACTCTCATTATCACATTGAGCCATTGTACAAGCCATTGTACAAGCCATTGTATAAGGTAACATAACTGAATTGGATCCTTGTGTATTGATTGGAGAGGGAGAGTAGAAGTGGTTATATGATCAATCCTATTGTATAAGAAATTGTATATGTCCATTGTACACTCACGTACAAAGGAGTCCCATTTTATTGTATAACCTTACCCGTTTACATAACCATATTGTACTCTAAATCACAGTAGGCTTACAGTTCTTACTTATCATATTTAGATATTTTCTGTTATCAAATCTCTACTATTTTTATATACTTCTTTCTTTCAGTATTTCATATACTTTACTCTATTGCATGCTTTATATTTCCTAACTCGATATGAACTGCGTGAGATGTTTTGTGCTTGCTCTCGTCCTGACTGGACCTGTTGAAAATATTACAGAGGATGAGGAGGAGGCCTGCATAGACACCTACTATGGGGCAGCTGTAGATGCCATGTGTGACCCAGATTTCCAGCCTGATCCACTAGCTTAGAGACTGAGGCTCCTTAGTCTAGGTTTTCTATTTCTGTCATTTGAGATCTAGATTGTATATATTCTTTCATTTCAGTGTTAGAGTCTTGTATTGAGCTGGATGTTCTGATTTGTTATGTCAGTAGACACTTAGACCCTCTGGTTGTATTTATGTGGTTTTTCCTTCATTCCAGTATTTATCTATCTATCTTCCTATCTTTCATTCTGCTTTAGATGTGATTGAGACTGTATATTGCTATGTCACCTCCATTCGGAGTGTATATACTGTACAGGTACCTTTATATTGTTAGATGATTGACCTAGGACAACGTTCTACCGCCGATACTGCGGCGTAGGCTAGGCGTTGTTACGTTTTCGTACCCTCACAGTGGGTGCGGGTCGTGACACGTTTTTAATGGTGGCCCATGTAGGTCGAGTTTATGTAGTGGTATTCGAACTAGAGTATCACTACAGCCTGCAATAGGATTAGGATATTTTGAAGGTACTCAATCACACTAGGAAAAACTCATATCAAATTCATACCATCTCAGTTCTTGCTGATATTGTTCTCCTTGAATATAACTGTCCTCCTTTACTATTTTGACTCATTCTCAGCAATTGTTTGTTTGATCTGTCTTCAGGATGGTGGAGACGCAATTACAGCGTGCCATTCATGGAGATACTGTAGAGGGGACTGCTACCTCTCAGCCAGTTCAGCAGGGTCGGGAGGCTACATCTCCTGCCACCTCTGCTCATATTGGGACTTCAGCAGCAGCAGCAGCTGAGGGTATGCCTTCACCAGTTCGGAGGCAGGATCCAGTCATTCCAGAGGTACCGTTCCAGCAGCCGCCGCCTACAGGAAACGTGGATGCGGCACAGATGTTCGTGTACTTTCAGCAGTTTATGGAGATGTAGCAGACCCCGCAGGAAAGGGGCATGGAGTTGGTCGTTTCGACAGTTGCAGCCCGACCAATGGTGCAGCCGCCAAAGACACCGGGGATCGAGCAGTTTCAGAAGATGAGCCCCAGAGACTTTCTGGGGACAGAGGGGATCCTATATGCCGATGAGTGGATCGAGCATATAGAGGAGATCTTCCGCTTGGCCAGGATTCCAGCAGATCTTCAGATCGAGGTCGCAGTTAGCCGGATGCGCGATCTTGCTCGCACCTGGTATCAGTCGGACCCCAGGGTGGGGGTAGTCGGACAGACTTGGGAGGAGTTCAAGGGCTTCTTCAAGAAGAAATTCTTTCCAGATTCAGCGCTCAGAGCTTTAGAGTCGCAGTTTGAGAGCCTAGTTCAGGGGAGCCTGTCAGTGGAGGAGTACGCTGGGGAGTTCGGCCGCCTCAGCAGATTCGTGGAGGGTTTGAGCGAGGCGGCGAAGGCCCAGAGGTTTCGGAAGGGTCTGGTCAAGGAAGTCAAGTCCTTGACCAAGGGCAACAGAGATGCCACATTCGAGGAGATTCTGACGGGAGCTTTATTGGCTGAGGATGATCTTGAGCTTAGGCTCAAGAGAGGGCGAGACCCAGTTGGGGGCACCAGCAGCAGAGGATCGACCAAGAGGCCGCACATTCAGCATCAGTTTTAGCAGCAGTATCAGCAGCCGATACCAGGCATACAGTTTCAGCAGCAGTACCAGCAGCCGAGGGATCAGATACATCAGCTACAGCAGAGGCCTGTTCAGTATCAGGGTCAGAGACAGGTGCAGTATCAGCAGGACACCGTATGCAACTTCTGCAAGAAACCAGGCCATTGGTGGAACGATTGCAGTAAGAGACTGGGTATGAGTTTACTTTGCGGGTCAGCAGAGCATCAGTGTAGAGAGTGTCCCCAGAACCCGACACCATTGACTCAGGTAGCACTAGGAGCTAGGGCTCCGGTAGGACAGTAGAGGGGACCACCATTGTAGACTCAGCAGCAGAGGTTTGTCCAGCATCAACAGCAGGCAAGGGGAGGCCAGCCAGGGCGAGCTTTCGCCATGTCAGCCGAGGATGCTCAGGCCGTTGGACATCTAGTTGTAGGTTCCGTTCTTTGATTCAATTCTGCAATTCCTATCTTGAAATTCAGTTCCATCTATTCCTATCTGTTTTTTATGGTTGATAAGTTTGATCTGGTGTTTCCTTATGATTTAATTTTCTTCTGAGATAAGTCGTATGGGCTAGGTCGCCTAGATTATGAGATTTTAGAATCCTCTAGGGTCATGCTAGCAGGCATAGTGAGGACATATAGTCGAACTGTGGACGTATTTCTCGGGTGTAGAAATTTAAGGTTTTTGCTGCCAAGCGCGCGGCAATGCAAAAATTTTAAATACCATAGTTCTAGAGGTATGTATCATAGTTGAGGACTCTGTGATTATCGTAGCCTTGCTCACTGGCATAACAGAGATTCTGAGTATCATGATGATTGGATAGACGCATATGATTATCGATTTGTATGATTTTCTGTGGTTACCTTATTTTAAAATTTTGGGTGATTTCTTTTAAGGTGGATAGACTTGTAGCTTCTATTTGAGTGTAATTTTAAATTTTATAAATTTAGTCATTTAAATTCATGCTTTGATTTTTGAGATTTTGATCATTTTAATTTTTAACCATGACTTGTGATTTTGATGTTTTACTATGGTTTGGTTTTACATTTCGAGGACGAAATTCTTTTAAGGTGGATAGATTTGTCACCCCCAGTTTCCAAAAACATGGATATTTTTGTCTTTTTTCATTTTTAGATTATTTTGAAATTATTTATTTATTTATTGTAATATTTTGGGGTTATTTGAGTCGGGTTCGAATTTCATCTCAATCCGACTTGAAACGGGGACCCGGAGTAGTGTTGACCCTAGTGGACCCACACACTAGTTAGCCATGGCCTATATGTCATTTATTTTAGTTAGTGACTAGGCTAATTTAATTGGATTAGGATTTATTTGATTAGTGAGTTAAAATGACCAAACTAGCCCCGACTTGAACCCTTTCTTAATGTATTGTCAATAGGCTAGAGGGGGGTGTTTTTGACTTTTCATTGGAGCCTAATAGCAGCCATAGTGGCCGGCCACCTATAGGAAGGGATAGGCATGAGTCCCTTTGATATTTCCATACTTTTCTGTCTCATTTTCTCTCTCTTGTTCTTCCCCAAATTTCTAGAGAGCACCCCTAGTGATTTCATCTCCAAATCAACTCCTTCTTCCACTAAATCTTCTTCTCTCCTCCTCTACTCCATGAGAGGAAGGTGCTAGCCAAGTTTGGGAGGATTCGGAGCTCGTTCGTGTCCTATTGGAATCTCTACGTATCGGAAGGCTTTTTCCTTTGAATCTCTCTCCCGGAAGGTATAACCTCTCCTCTAAACCATTCCTTCATGCATATAGGTCTATTTTGAACCCGTAGAAATGACCCCCATGGTTTTGTGTCCATTCGTGTCCATTTCGTGTCCATTTGGACACTTGTAGAGGTGTCCTATGTGTAGGTTTGTGTCCATGTGGGAAAACCCCTATTTGGACACATGGGGAATTATTTATATATTGATTTTGTATTGTTCTAATATTTATTCCAGATTTTACAATGTGTTTAGATTGAGTTTCCTATGTATCATATTACCTATATCTATATATGTATATATATGGTGATATATATTAATCTCTATATATGTATATATATAATATGGTTATATATATGTGAATATATATTATGGCATATAGTGTGTGTTCTTGTGTTGTAGATTTGGTATGTGGTCGGCCAAGTTTGGAGGATAGTGTGTGTGTTAGTGTGAAGGGGTGGTGTTTGATAATATGTGTGTGTGTGTGTTTATGTATGTGGAGAGTATTGAGAGAGTTAGAGATTAGAGTGAGAGAGAGAGATGAGAGGACTTGAGGATGGTATGTGATATATATATTGAGAGTGGTTGTGTATTGTTTTGAGTGAGAGATTGAATGGGGGGAACAGGGGATCACCATTGTAGCCAAACCTGTCCCCAGGTTTCTAGCCTTGTCAGTCATCCAAATACCTATCCACATAGCAGTATTTTGCACCCCAAACCACTACTTAACACAGCCTACTAGCAGCTCTTTGTACCAGTCCAAAGAAGCATAAATACCTGTCCCCAATCCAGGCCTACACAGCAGCCCCAAACCTGCCATATAATACTCCATTCCAGTCCCTTAGAAGCATACTTGGCTATCCCAATAAACACCACAAATATCAGTCCAGGTTTCTTCATGTGCTGTCCTGTTTTCTGTCCATATAATCACCCCCCACACCCTATCCTTGCAGCCCCTAAATCAAGCTAAAACCTGTCCCTAACAAGTCCCCATATCTGTCCCTCACTCCAGCAAAGCCAACCCCAAAACAGGTCCTAATTTCAGTCCCCCTTGCACCCTATTACTATCCCATGTGAAGTCCCCCATAGCAGTCCCTTACTTGTCCTATCATTGCCTATATTTCAAACCTATACCTGTCCCAAAACAGGTCCTAAAAACCTGTCCCATAGCAACTTCATTCAGTCCATAAATAGCCAAACATACCCCCTTGATAGCTGTCCCAAACTTCCTCTTTGTTCACCCATTTCATCCTCTTAACAGCCCATGTAAATCAGTCCTTACACCCTCCATTAAATCAGTCCCTAACCCTCCACTAGATCAGTCCTTAAGCTAAGCATTAGCAGCCCAAACCAAACCCAAAACAGTCTATACTTCACAGCCTAGGTGCTGTCCTCATTTCCCATATCAAATCAGTCCTACACACCCCTAAACAGCAGTCCAGTGCTGTCCAAAACAGGTCCAAACCATGGGCAAACCAACCTATTGGATCCCCCACATTCCAGCCATGTTAACACCCCCACAAACCTGTACAACCAGCCCCCTTTAAATCAAATGTTTAGTCCACTATTGGCAGCCCCATATGCATTGCCCCAAATCAGCCTACATGTATTATGGGTGGCATATATGTAGGTAGATATGGACCCATAGCCTATATATTGTGTCCCATTGCATGTGTGTGTGTGCAAGCTTAGTGAATGGTTGTGAGCCTTGTATTTGGATATGTGTGTGAGTCTAGATATGGATAAATAGTGAGACCATATGTGAGGGTGTATTTGTAAGGTTGTGCGTGTGAGTTATATATGTATTTGGAAGAGTGAGTGATATGTGAGTATAACTAGTAGCCTATAGGAGGGCCTATATGTAAACCAATAGGTAGAGCCTATGTGTGACCATGTGTAAGTGAGTATGGTACCATGAGTGTTGTGTGTGAGTGAGTGTTAGGGAGATGTGAGAGTGATATGTGATATTGGTAAGGTATAGGACAGGGTAAAGGGTAGATAACCAACATGGGGTCTAAGATGATTTAGATGACCTAGATACTAGGATTTCTTGGTAGGTAATGTTAGTATAGGATAGTATCTAGCTATCCTAGGAAGCCTAGGCTAGTATTCCTAGGTTAGAGTGGTACTGAACAAGGTATTGGTATTTACCTTGGTAGGGTAAATATAGAAAATGTCTAGAAATAGGGTATTTGAGTTTGGAGTCTAAGATAGAGTTAGAACTTGGTTCCCTTGGTTGGTAATGATCAAATATAGTGCTCATAGACTAGTTTTGACGTCGTTTGACCATTTTTGACCGAAAGTCAACCGAGAGTCAAACTTAGCCTTTAAGCGACCAGATTTGACCAAAACCAAACCAGAGTTGACATGTTGACTGAAAGTCAACAGTTGGTCAACATGTGACTTGTTTGACCTAGGGTTGACTCTGTGTTGACCAGAGTTGACCAGAGTTGACCAGAATTGACTTTTTGACCAAAAGTCAACCTTTGACCCCGATTGACCTAGTTTGACTTGGATTGATTTCCTGTGACCTTGGTTGTCCTAGTATGACCCAGTTTGGCTCAGTATGACCTAGTACGACCTAATTTAGCTTGGTGTGACTTAGGTTTGACTTAGATTTGACCTAGATTGACCTAGATTCATTTAGAATGCATTGTAATGCATCTTATTATCATTTTGGACTCATAGTGAGTTCTACTGTTCTATAAGAGACAGACACCACTCCTCGGACAGTATATTCTCTTCAGACACTCAGGCTATCAGGCGAGTACATTCTCTGACCATTTCATACTTATCTGGATTTATATTCTTGCTCTAGGTTACTGTACTTGATGTTGACACGATCATTATCATGGATTGGTACTATATGGATCTTCTTCTGAGATGTTATCTCCTTGTATTCACTAAATACATATTGTGATGTGCGTTTTACTTACATATTGTATTTATTGAATACCCTTATCATTGTACACTCATTGTGCATATTGTACTCTCATTATCACATTGAGCCATTGTACAAGCCATTATACAAGCCATTGTATAAGGTAACGTAAATGAATTGGATCCTTGTGTATTGATTAGGGAGGAAGAGTAGAAGTGGTTATGTGATCAATTCTATTGTATAAGAAATTGTATATGTCCATTGTACACTCATGTACAAAGGAGTCCCATTTTATTGTATAACCTAACCCATTTACATAACCATATTGTACTCTCAATCACAGTAGGCTTACAGTTCTTACTTATCATATTTAGATATTTTCTGTTATCAAATCTCTACTATTTTTCATATACTTCTTTCTTTCAGCGTTTCATGTACTTTACTCTATTGCATGCTTTATATTTCCTAACTCGATATGAACTGCGTGAGATGTTTTGTGCTCGCTCCCGTCCTGACTGGACCTGTTAAAAATATTACAGAGGATGAGGAGGAGGCCTGCATAGACACCTACTATGGGGCAGCTGTAGATGCAATGTGTGACCCAGATTTCCAGCCTGATCCACTAGCTTAGAGACTGAGGCTCCCTAGTCTAGGTTTTCTATTTCTGTCATTTGAGATCTAGATTGTATATATTCTTTCATTTCAGTGTTAGAGTATTGTATTGAGCTGGAAGTTCTGATTTGTTATGTCAGTAGACACTTAGACTCTCTGGTTGTATTTATGTGGTTTTTCCTTCATTCCAGTATTTATCTATCTATCTTCCTATCTTTCATTCTGCTTTAGATGTGATTGAGACTGTATATTGCTATGTCACCTCCATTCGGAGTGTATATACTGTACAGGTACCTTTATATTGTTAGATGATTGACCTAGGATAGCGTTCTACCGCCGACACTGTGGCGTAGGCTGGGCGTTGTTACGTTCTCGTACCCTCACAGTGGGTGCGGGTCGTGACACTATGTTTATACATTTGCCATCACACCATTACATATGTCACTTAGCCCTCTCTATGTGTATGAGTATATATACATGTATAGTTAAGGCCATGAATGAATGTAATGTAATAAATATATTATGCAATATGATATGCAAAATAATAAAGGCATGAATGAATGATTAAATGAATGTATTGGTATGTATGTATGCAACTTATACCATGAATGAATGCCTCAAGGAATGCAAAGTATAAATGTAAAGTATATATGCCATGATAAATACAATGTGAGGCTAAGTTCACATGTGATACTGTGAACATGGGTTCTATTGGACCAGAGTATAATAACCCCCACTGTTGCCATGTTGCCTGATACCTTAACCCTTCCATGTTAACCCCTATACATGTCCACCTATATACATGTACACTAGACATTACATTCGACACACACATGATCCCTTACCTGTGATAGATGCTATACGCACACACATAGTACACACACACATGCCACTGTCACTCTGCCCCTCTCTATATTTATATTATATTATATGTATATATATAATCATGCATGATAATATGTAAACCCATGTGACTGAAAACTATTTAAACTTGACATTGCCTATACATGATAGCCTATATTCATTCCTATGTGTGTGCCTATATACTTTGAGTGTATATGCCTATATATGTATATAGATACCTATAAGTGTGCCTTATATGCATAAGTATATATACATATGAATATATATATATATATATATATATATATATATATATATATATATATATATATATATATATATATATATATATATATATATATATATATATATATATGATTTTGTGTGTTTAACAGCTTGTGTTAGCCTTGTGTTTATGTCTACGTGCTAGCCTAGGCTTGGTTAGGTTTAGTGAGACTTGCTGGGTTAGGACTTGACCTAGTTTGACCAGTGTGATTGACTAGAGTTGACCAAAAGTCGACATTAAGTCAATAGTGACCAATTGACATAGTTGACCATTGACCAAATTGATCCTTGATAGTCTAAGTTGACCTAGTTGACTTGATGTTGATCATTATGACCAGAATTGACTGGTCCTAGATAGTTGACCAATTTGACCTAGTTAACTAGAGTATTGCCTTGGTTTGACCCAGAGTTGACCAGAGTTGACTTTGACCTAGATTGACCTAAAAAATTATGTAGATGCATTGTATACTTCATTTATAACCCCCTGTATACATCATGACTTGTGTTGCTCTAAATAGGACTCAGATACCCTATTTCGGACTGTGTTTTCTCACGGACATTCAGATCGCAGGCGAGTATATTCTTTGATCATTTCATAACTTGCTTAGGATAATATTCCTGCTCTAGATTGCCCTATTTGATGCTGTTATGATATTATCACAGATTGGTACTATATGGATCTTTTATGAGATGTTATCCCCTCGGGAGAATTGGATACTTCATGTTATGTGTTTCCTGTACATCATGTATTCCTCGCTCTCATGTTATTCATATTTCTCATGTGCTTCACGTACGTTCATGTACGCTCGTGTACACTCATGTGCTCTCATGTTCGGTCATGTTTCTCATGTACTTTATGTGTAACCTATACTTCATGTGTACCCCTTCATGGGCCTTTATATGGAATTCATGTGCACTCAGTTCTGAGCCCTCATGTATACGTCATGTACACCCATCTATGGGCTTTCATGTGAAAATTATATGCGTAACGTAACTTGTCTGGATCCTTGTGTATTGATTGGGGTATGGGGGAGTATAAATAGTCATGTGAACAATTCCAAGTAGTATAACCATGTGAGCCTCTTTAGTATATTCATGAGCAAATTCAGCCGTTTACATATCGACTTTGTACTCTACATCACTAGTCTCTGATAGTTCTCTACTTATAGTAGATATTTCCATTACAGCTCTTTCTATTTGCATCATGTACATTCTTTTAATTTTTATGTATCGTACTTTTTTGTATGTCTATATTTCCAAACCTGCTATGATATGTGTAGGAGGTATTGTGCTCGCCCCCGTCCTGACTGGATCTGTTGAAAATATTACAGATGATACCGAGGACTTTTACCCAACCTACTATAAAGCCCATCTAGAAGACACCTGTGAGTTGGACCCACAGGAGGATCCAGCTCTAGCTGAGGACGTCATCCATACTGCTTAGACTAGATTAGCTAGGCTTTATCTTATTTCTTATGTCATTTGTTTTGACTTTAGAGTCGTATTATTTTCTGGATGTTGTGATGTTGTGTTGTTTAGACACTTAGACTTTCTCTTCTGTTTTTACCTCAGTTTGAGGATTTCACATTTATCATATCGTGCTATTTCCATCTCTAGACTTGTGATTGAGTTGTACCTTATGTGATTTGTCCTCCATTCGGAGAGTATATTATATTGTATTTAGTTTATGATAGTGACCTAGGACAGTACCACCGACACTGTGGCGTAGGCTGGACGTACCCACTTCTCGTGCCCCTACACTGGTGCGGGTCGTGACAGAGAAAGTTTATTATTCCCTTCTCTTTGAATTTTTCAGAAAACTCTTTATCTCCTTTCTTTGAGAACCATGTCTCCCAAGGTTGCCAAGAGATCCGCGAAGGGCAAGGGGCTGCACCGAGTGGCTCTACTCCCGCGGCAGCATCCTCGGCAGTCCAGGACCCGATTCTGGGTGAGGGCATGCTTCAAAAATAAAGTCTCGAGCATTAATTTGCGATGCTCGAACTTTTCTCATGCATGGGCGCTTGTGCCTAAGGCAGCATACTTCTGTGGGCATCATTATGCACCCACAGAAGTCATGAGCCAACACTTGTGGTATGCTATGTGCCCACGTGTTTCCATGTTTTGCGCCCTCTAAGTAGTGGCATGTTATGCGCCCACGTACTGTCCGAGTGTTATGCGCCCACATGTCTTGTTTTGGGTGCATATCCCTTTGGGCGCATAGCCCTTTGGGCACATTGAAGTCTTTCAGAACTTAGTTTTTCCTGCGAATTTTCTGAGTCTGACTTTCTTTCTGTCCCTTCTCATGTTTTGTAGGGGTCTGGCTAGCAAATTTCTCCAGGATCGGTATCGGCAATTTTGGGCATGATGAAGATGCAACACTTGACACAAACATCAGAGAGCTCAGGACTCTTCGTGTTTTGGAAGGGTTTTTCTCATATGGTTGGAAGAACCTTTATACATCAAAGAGTCGGACGGTAGTTGGGCATCATCGTGAAAGTTCTATTTTCACGGTTCTTCAAGTAGGCAAAAGCAACACTAGAGATGTTATTTTGAAGGTATGGTCTCTTGGATAATGGACCCAAGACGTCCGCCATATGGAGGAGAGAAGATCACCACTTGTAGATGTTTTAGCATGCTATATTTGCCCTCCTCCGTGTAGCTTCTCGAAGGTTCAACATCCTTGTTTGCTTCTCAGCAGTAAAACATAACCTCCTTCGAGGGCTACAAAACTACTTTTAGACGAAAGCGTGGTGTTGCCCAGCTGACCAAATGATGTGTTGCTGATGAGTAGTAGATTTTCCCTTCTTTTGGACATCAATATAATCTTTTACTTCTTATCCAGATGAAGAGATGAAGAACCTTTTGTTTTGCTCATGAGATGTAGTCCTGTGAATGTAACTGATCTTGAATAAACAGAATACATTTGCTCAACTCTTTGCTTATGATATCTGTGGTGCTTTGTATTAGAGAGCCAATAATACAGCATTCGTGTAAAGGGTATCCTACAGGGGAACCCCCTCCCCCCTCTCCCTTTTTTTGGTTTGGACCAACTGTCCCTTTGTGCATCCAGAAATACGAGCAAAATAGATTGGAATGATACTTTCGTAGACCTATTACCCTTTGACACACCGGTGGTGCGGGTAATAGATTTGAAACAAATCCCAACAGAGGTAACATGGTCGTGATAGATTTTATGATCTCGATACCATGTCTTTTATCCTGGATTGGGTATAGGTGTCGAATCGGAAGACTATCGGTATCAGAGGTAATATGGACGTGACACATGATAATCAGGAGTGATTTTTGGTGGAATGGATTTTCTTGTCAAGTTTGGCTTTTTGTCAGGTATTCATTCCTGAAGTGGAGGAAACTTTCCAAGCCTCTTCTCCGACGACCTCCACCGAAGATGAGGAGATGGCCCAGGAAGTTATCAAAGCTTTCTACTCTGTACTGAAAGTGAAGCTTTCCTGGAGTTCTAAATTGGAATACCGCCTTCGGTCCTGTGAGGGCTGTTGCCGAATGCCAGATAGCGGTCCTCGAGAGCATTGTTGTCTATGAAGAGCGGGCCAACACTCCGAGGCAGGTACTAAATGACCTGGAGGGTCAGGTGGCCAGGTTCCGAGATATCAAACAGCGGAGTCCGACGTCAATATTCCGTGTAGAGGATGACGGCTCTTGCAGAGGAGAAGGCTACCTTTCAGGCAAGGAAGGATGCCCTCGTCCAGGAGATTGGCGAGCTGGCTGACCAGTATGGCTAGTTCAATACTACGAGTGAGGCCCGTACTGCCTCGAAAAATAGGCTGGCTGCGCAGATCACTGAGAAGTACAACCACATTGCGTAGATCAAGGATGAGATTGCCCAGCTGGAAGCTGACTTGTGGGCGACGACATCTGAACAGGAGGATTATTTGTCCCAGACTGCCATGACTGCCACTACTTCTGCCCGTTTAGAAGAACAGCTAGCGAAGTTGGAAGGGGAGCTTCAGAGTCTGATCCTCTTTGAAGATGAAGCCGCTCGTTAAGAAGAGGTACGACACCGAGCTACTGCGAAGTCTGAGGCCGAGATTGCAGCTCTAAGGGACAGCATCAATCGCCTATATATCCCGTAGATTTTTTTGTAACTTCTTTTTTTTGGCCGTCACGGCTCTTGTACCTTTTTTTATGTCTTTTGATAGACGTTTAAATACAAAATAAAGAATCTTTTCAGAAGTGAACGTAGTTTTATGAAATATCGATGCTAGAGGTAACGTGGACGTAGTAAGGATATTTCTTGTGGATATTCCGCTGGAGAATTGTGATGTGGACCTATTATCCGTTTTATATTCGAGTAATTCAAATATAGATAATAAGTTGAACGAAGCTGCTAGTAGAGGTAATATGGACATAATAGTATAGGATGTTCTATATCTGACCAGAGGTAATATGGACATGGAAAGATATATAGCATTAGGGGGAGTGGATAATTCAGAGGTAATGGGAACGTGATTATCCTTGATGAATGCTTTGCTCAAAGGTTATATGGACATGGCAAAACATTTAATCATTACACTGGAAAAATAATTATCAGAAAACAATTCAGAGGTAATGGGGACGTGACTTATTATCCAGGGCGTATTCAAGACTCTTGAAATATGGATAATAGTTAGATAGTTTCTCGAATCATATATACATCGCATTGTACATTTACATGACTGAACATATGTGAACATTATGTAAAAGAGGTTACACATAGTATTTCTTCAGGAACTTGCCGTTGATAGGCATCATGAGCAAGTCACCATCAGGCTTGGTTAGCCGGTATGCACCATTAGAATACACCGATTCTATGACGAAAGGACCCTACCATTTAGGCTGGAATTTTTCTTTTGTTTTATACGTCATGACCATTGGTCTTCTTACTGTTAAGACCAGACTGCCAACTCGGAAGATTCTTTCCTTCACATTTTTGTTGAAAGCTCTGAAAAGACGTGCTTGGTATAGTTCAATACGCTGTTGAGCTAACAAGCATTTTTCATTTAGCGCTTCGAGCTCCTGGAGTCACAGACGGTAGCTTTCCTCAGTAGTCAGCTCGCTGGCTATGGCTACTCGAAGAGAAGGAATCTGGATTTCTAGGAGAAGAACTGCTTCGCTCCCATAAACCAGAGAGAATGGCGTACTGCCTGTTGGAGTCCGGATCGTTGTACGATAGGTCCATAGACATTCACCAAGCTTCTCATTCCAATTGTGCTTGTTTGAAGACACAAACTTCTTGAGAAGTTTTATAATAGTTTTGTTAAAAGCTTCTGCTAGCCCGTTAGCTGCTGGATTATAGGCAGTAGAGGCTATGTTCTGGATTCGATTTCTATCGTAGAACCAATAGAATGCATGGCTTGCAAATTGTGGACCATTATCATGGATGATCCTGCGAGGTAGGCCGAAGCGGTATAGCTTATGCCCATTTAGAGAAGTAATCGGTTATGGCTAGGATGAACCGATCTCCTTTGGAGGATGGCGGGCTGATTGGTCCTATGACATCCATGCCCCAGGCTTCAAATGGCCAAGATGCTGTCGTCGGGTGTAGAAACTCTGAAGGTTGATGAATAAAATTGACATAGAACTGACAAGCTCTACACTTTTTTGCATATTCAATAGCGTTTGCTATCATTGTGGGCCAGTAATAACCCATTCGTTTGAGGCGATCTTGTAATTTGGGGCCTGGTTGATGTGCACCACAAACTCCATCGTGAGCCTCTCAGAGTGCATGTTTGGCTTCTGTGTCTGATAAGCATCGTAACAGTAGCCCTTCGTAAGAGCGTCGGTACAGCATCTTGGTAGCTGTATCGTAGTAAATCTGAGGGATCGCCTTTGGATGGATATTGCTTCCTTCGGGTCCTCGGGGAGGATTCCATAGACAGTATAGTCTATGAAGAAAAATCATCAGTCTTTGACATCAATGTTTGTTTTTGCTGCGTAACTGTGATGAATATGCAAGGCATTTTTTACACAGAATAGTTCTCGACCAGACACTGTGATCGACTGCGGGATATTGGTAGGAACGGTCAAGGAGGCAGTGAGACCGGCTAGAGCATCTGCTTCTATATTCTGTAGTCGAGGCACGTGCTCGATGAAGAATCCAGCAAAAGTAGACGCCAACTCGATTGTTGCTCTGTGGTAGGGGATGAGATCTTCATGACGAACTTCATAATCCTCTCGGACCTGACTAACTATTAGCTTGGAATCACCGTAAGCTTCTAGATAGTCAACTCCCAATTGCTTTTCCAGTTATAGGCCGATTAATAGAGCATTATATTCGGCTACGTTGTTGGTGCATGGTTCCACGAGAGAATATGCACGGTGTATAACCAGATGATCAGGTGACATGAGCTTTCTTGACTTCATTCTCGATGGCCTCCATAGTCGATACAGACTCAAACTTTGTCGTTCTTTTTTATGACTGGGACGATGTTGGCAACACAGTCTGGTTCTTTACGAATGAATCCACTGGCAATGAGCTTCTTGACTTCATTCTCGATGGCCTCCATGACATCTGGACGGAATCGTCGTTGTTGCTGCTTCACTGGCTTAGCTTTGGACGAAATATTCAGGCGGTGCATGGCGACTTTAGGGTCCAAGCCTGGCATGTCTTCATAGCTCCATGCGAAGACATCGATGTATTCTCTTATAAGCTGTATAAGAGATTGGCGTTCGTTGTCAGATAGACTTTTGCTGATGAAGATTGGTTTGAAAGATGCTTCATCTCCTAGATTGACTTGGATGACTTCGTCTTCGGTAAGTGGTTCACGTTGTTCGAAGCGCAGCTGTAACTCCTCTTTCCGAAATTTTGTGATATTTTTTTTATTTGATTAGTTTACATTTAATTTTTCTATGATCATAGGAATTGTGACTAAGCCCACAGGTGATTTATGGCCATCTTGTGGTCACATGGTCTCTAGATAGGGTTTATAAGCATGCTATAACTATATTATATTTTCCTATAATTTTTAGACATTTTTAGATATTTATTTATTAAAGATATATTTATTTTATTGACTTTCATGAATTACTATAAGGTAATTTGGGACAAGTTATTTTTAGTTAGGTTCTAGGAGTTAGAAATATTTTTCTAGAATATTTTAGAATTTTTTTGGATTTTTTAGAATTTTTGGGAATTTTTATATAATTAAAACCTATAGAAATTATATTTTATAGGCTTTGGAAATTTACTGTGAGTTCACATGATGATATTTTGTGTTAAAATATTTTATTTAGATTCTAAACACTTAGAAATATTTTCTAGAATTTTCTAGAATTTTTCTGGATTTTTCTGCAATTTATTTCGATTTATTTGGACTTAAAAATAATTTTTAAATGATTTTTTGAATTAAAATAATTAATTACCCAGAAATTCACCCAGGGAGGCCCACCTGTCGGCGCCCAGGCTGAACCACCTCTCTCTCTCCTATATATATATTATTATATTCGAAATCCTAATTAAATTTCAGCCGCCTTTTTGATAGAGAGTTCTAGTAGAGATCTCGACTTCCCGAAGCGATTTTCGCCAACTCCGACGTGCTTTTCGCGCGCCATTTTTTTATTGTATTCATCTCAAGGTAAAATTTCTGAATATATAATTTATTTTTGTATATATTATTCCTAAATTTTTGGAAAATTCGTAGAGTGTCGGTTGTCCGAAACTTGACACGTTTCGGTGTTTTCGAGATTTCGGAAGAACCAGAAATCGAAATCATGAACCGTTTGAAGTTTCGAAAAGCTAACACAGAGTTCTACGACATATTTTTTTCCAGAAATTAATTCGTTCATCTAGTATTTTATTTATTCTGTTGAACTCAGAATTGATCGGTTGATCACCGTTTTGGTCACGATTAGCCATAACGGCGATATCTTTTGACCAAAGTGTGATTTTACAGCACGGTTGATTCCAGCGCACTCGTGGTGCTGAAATCTACCAAGATGCACTTTCAAAATCTAGAGTTCACAGCATTTGATTAGATAGTCAATGATACGTCTCGATTTGCGTGCCATAGTTTCCAAAATTGGACACACGACTTTTGATGGCCAAACTTTCATGTTTAGATTATATTCAGATTATTATTAGGTTAAATTAGGTTTTTATGTGAATTATTCTAGAATTAATTATTATTAGATTAGTAACCCAATTAGCCACTACTCCATGAATTTAGAACTAGAACATTAGATTGATTTATAGTTTTCGTGCACGGTTCATGGTGCGATATGCGTTATAGGTTGACAGCTCCTAGATTGGCATCCCCTCATCCTCGACTTGTGACTACGATTTGTGCAAGGACCACATGCAAGATACCTTGCCTCCCTCTACAGTTTAATTTCATGTTTATAGTTTTCATGTTATTAGTGCATTATCATAGATACTATATTTGTTATAGATTCTACATGATTCATTAGCTTTCTTGTCTACTTGCTTTATCTAGTTTCTACATACCATGTTCACCAGTTTATGGTCATGTTTAACAGGACAGTGTAGTTATACTGGACTTAACTGTGTCTTGACTGAGTCATACATTGTCTCACCAGTACCTTGCTTGAGTCGTGACATAGAACGAATACATGTAATTGAACTGCTAAATCTTTGATATTGTTTCCTTGGCACCATAGAGTCCACTCGGGATGAGGGTGTTTTTTTTGATCTGTTTACATCCGTGAGTTCACACTCGGGACGAGGATGGCGATTATTTGTACTAGAGAGTCCACACATGGGACGAGGGTGTTTACATCCGTAAGTCCACACTCGGGACGAGGATGTCGATTATTTATACCAGAGAGTACACAATCGGGACGAGGGTGTCTTGCCGTGAACTAACCAGAGAGTCCACACTCGGGACGAGGGTTAGTACTAACCAAAGAGTCCACACTCGGGACGAGGGTTAGTGATTAGTTCAAACCTGCGAGTCCACTCGGGGCGAGGGTTTGGTATTCCATTGATCTCGTGTTCGCTTGTTCATTCAGCAGTTCAGTTACGTGTAGTTGTTCTTGTATCCCAGTTCATAGTTACCTGTCAGTAGCCACTTGTCGTTAGTCACTTGTTATCAGTTTGGTCGTGGTCTTTTGCCATGTTAGTATCGTTCCTTGTTTATATCCTGTTTATATTATCATGCATGATTAAACTGCTAGATATGCATATTTATATGTATCTTGTTATGTCCTCTGAGGACCTGATGATCTCTTCAGGTAGCTGATTGCATGTAGTTAGTTAGCGTCTCTTGATGGTAGTGATTACACCTACAGGGACACAGGTATTTTCTTGTGATATTTCTTTATTATCCTCTCGTGCTTTATATTCCATACCATGATATACTCTGCTTATTTTATAGACTCATATCATTCTTGGAGTCTAATCAAACAATATGCTAATGGGCTGCAGACCATGACCCATAATTGTTCATTCATGTTTATATTCTTATTGTGGATTGATATATAGTGATGTCTTGCTACGAATTGGTAGTATACCATAGCCGCGACAGCGTTTACGTATTCGGGTTGGGCTGGAGTCCGCTCGATACGTAGCTGGCTTGCTCACGTGCTCGCGTCCGAAAAATGGGTGCGGGTCATGACAGCAGCTCCCACCTAGTATCCATCTTTTGAGCCCATTGTTCAAGCTCGATTGATTGGTCATCGTCTGCAATTTGGTCAACGGAGACCATTTTTACAAACAGAGTTGTCTTGAGTATGTCGCCAATATTGGAGTCTGAGTCCCAAAGAGAGGAATCGAAGAATGAGAACAACGATCTGCTTTATCATATGATCTTTCGGGAGTTGTTGGAGGAGTGACATAACCCAAATCAACACCGCTTCGTTGATAGTAGTTCTCGGGTTTGCCGGAAGGAGCAAAGTGTCGTATTGGCAACCATCGTCCTCGGCCGTAATTTAGCCTTTTGTCACTTTTGATGTCATACCCCATATTCTGGATGATATTCTTGGCCTGCCAACTATACCGAAAAAGTTGTATTTTTCCAGAGTCATAGTCAGCTTCTGTGTTGTGCTTGGAAGAAGTAGAGTCTGGAACGAACTTTCTCTCGCCAATTATACGACCGAAGATGGTTAGTTCTTCATTCTTCATTCTTCTTTCTAGCTGGAACGATGAAGTAGAGGATATCTTCAGGGTAGACTTTTTCCCACAGGTGAGACATTGTAACCGGCATACAGAGGTGTGGTCCTATGCCGTTCTCTAGAGCGTATATCGTATCTATGTAGTGGTTTACAGATTGATATAAATCGGAGTAATTTAAAGATAAACCTTTACTAAGGAAATACGCAAGTTCTTCTTCAGGGATAACATCATCCACTGAAGGTACATTATTATGAGTATTGATATAGTCATTGAGAGGGTCGTCATCTGGAAGAGGAGCCACAGTCTTGGCTGAGTTCACCGCGTAGGGTAATTCTTCAGGATTGGGAGGACGGGCATCAATAGGTTCCTCCCGGGGTGTCTTGCTAAGAGTAATGGTTAGTGGCTTGACCTTGTCAGGGTTCTTCTTTTTCACCCAGATTGTGAGAGGCTTCGGAGTACTTTTTGGAGTAGTACGTCCTTTGACTCGGATAATCGGGGGACCATCATTGGAGGATGGACTTGCTCCAGCTTCATTGTCAGCTTCGTTGTCATCATTCTTGGGAGGCTGAGATTGGTAAAGTACCGAATCCCTATAGTAAGCTTCGATGCCCTTAAAAGGATCGACATCAGCAAACTCTGTCTTCACGACACCGTCGCTGTTGATAGGGGTGGGCACGGGCCGGGCCGGGCCCAAATTATATAGATCCGAACCAGACCCATTTTTGGATGGGGCGGGGCGGAGCGGGCCTAAAATTCTTTAGAACCGAATTGGACCCGGCCCGTTTGAAACGGGTCCAATCCGGGACAACCCGCGGGTCCAAACGGGTCAGGTACATTTGTTTAACATGTACATCAGTACAAAAATCCAACTGAAATGTTATAACTTACATGAAACAAGAATCACTTTATACAATAATCACTTTATTCCATTCTCCAGTATTAGTATATTACATAAGAGCTGCAGTAAAATCCAACTGAAATAAATCAATAATCCAACTGAAATGTAACAAGAATCACTTTATACAAGAATCACTGGATAATCCAACTGAAATGTTATATGAAACATTAAAATAATAGATTTTTACATATCATAATATATTAATATATGACAAGATAACTGAAGGATCATATATGCAAAAACCTTGAGTTTCAAAAACTTCCAAAGCAATATGCAATTCCCTTTTACACTTTCCATTCCAATATTTGATGAAGTGCTTTGCTTCAGCCTGCAGGTAATGAAGTGCTAAGTGCTTTGCTGCAGCTAATAAGCAGACTAGCTAATGAGCAGACTAGCAGAGGCTAACTTGCACCAGCTTCAGAATTCAATCATTCATGATTCACCTATTGAGCAGTTAATATCCATCAAAGCTTTGTCATAAATACAACACTCCAGAACTTGAATGTTTTTGGTTCTAATGAGCAATGTAAACTTGAATTTTTGCTGAAAACACAATCAGAAATAAAATAATGTAAACTTGAGTGTTTTTGTGATGAGTATATACACAGAAATAAAACATTTACCAATTTAGAAGTCGGAATCCAGGAAGTTGTGTATCTTTCTAATGAGCAATGTAAACTTGAATGTTTTTGCTGAAAACACAATCAGAAATGAAACAATGTAAACTTGAATGTTTTTGTGATGAGTATATACACAGGAATGAAACATTTACCAATTTAGAAGTCAGAATCCAGGAAGTTGTGTATCTCCATGAGCTTTTTTAAGTAAATTGAAGTTGAACACAACTCCCTTGCCATAAGGATTTGGATGACTACAATCAGAGCCGAAATACATAGGTGACCCATGTAAACAACCAATGAGAAAACTGCTAACATCCAGCTAACATCCATAAAGAGGAATGTGCGCGGATGCGCATTGATCTATACTTGTTACTGTCATTGACAAGTTACCTTCATTTGAACTATATGGATCTGGAAGAACCTGGAAAGAAAAAGAGAGAGAAAAAAGAACACTTTTATCAAAAAATGAAACAAATAACTGCACCCACACACACCAAACATGTCATAGAACTAATTCTGACAAGAACCAACTACTAGGAGACAAATGGGGGCTTAGTCCAAGCAATCCCGCCAGGTCTCCCTTGAAGGCTTGAACCCTTCCCATCATTTTGCTGAAAATAAAAGAAACAAGACAAAGGAAGGAAAGAGCATAAATGAAAGAAAAAAAATTTGATGAACAAAGCCTTCAACACAAAATTTGATGTCATCTAATATTAATAGTATAAATACGTTGCAAAATGAAGCAGTGCTCACAAAAAGCAAGTGGAGCAGTGATATTGATGAATTTACATTCAAGCAATTACATTCAAGCATCTGCTTGTTAACTGACAGGGAACAAATTTTGTCTTCACCACACATAATCTTCTATGCTTAGCAGATGCTTTTTGCCTTCACCACACATAATCTTCTCAATTTCGATAAAAGAACCTACATGGCAAGATGCTTTTTGCCTTCACCACACATAATCTTCACAAAAAGCAAGTGAAGCAGTGAAAAAAAATTGGATGAGGAAAAGCAGCAGAGATGAAGCACTACACTAATAATCTTGTGTTGAAACTTGAAGGCTTTGTATTCCATGAAAAAAAAAACCACAGAATGAAGAAGAAAATGGTTAAAAGAAGAGTGAAAAAACACACAGAATTATAGTTTTATGCATGTAATGTAGGTAATGTATTCCATGACACTACACTAATAAATAGTTTTATGCAGGTAATGTATTCCATTCCATGACACTAACAAATTGTCTCCTTTAATATCAATGAAAATAAAATAAAAATGTTCATGGAAAAAGATAAACGAAAATTCGATACAAGCACATACCTGGCAACTTCAAGGCATAAATTTAATATAGATGGCAGATTGGCAGCTGGAACTTGAAGGCCAGAAGCAGTCTGTGAGCCATAACAAATGACTGAACCCATGATCTTCTCCCCAGCTGTTAATATAACCACAATCCATACATCTAAGAGCAATAATTAAAAGACATGAGAAATAAAAGCATATCCAAATCCCATGAAACATCCATATCCAAGTTACATTCAAGTATTCAGCAAGACAGATGAAAAATAACTAGTCTAACTCAAAACATAATATTAAAAACAACTTGAGAATCACAAGTTCACAACTCCTTTTCTTATGAGCTTGATTTGTTTCGGTTTTGTGCATTTGAGCATATACTCTCCTCTTTGCCTCTTTGATACTCTACAACAAAGGTAATAAATTTTTTAAAAACAAATAAATTAACAAATAAATGGCTAGTGTCATAGTAAATGGAAGTAATTGAATAGCAAGTCTTATCGCTTTCACAATCTTCAAAGAATTCAAGTTCTGACGCACTTGCTTCATACTCAATGTGGCTAATATCTTCACTTTTCAACCAATTTTGAAGGCATATCAATGCCTCCACCGATTTGGGAGTGAGAGATGATCCAAATGGATCAATAACCCTCCCGCTAGTGCTAAAAGCACTCTCACTAGCAACCGTCGATACTTGAATAGCCAACACATCTTTGGCTACCAAAGCAAGAGTTGGGTATGAACTCTTACCTTTTACCTTCCACCACTTCAAAATGTCAAACCGATCATTCTTGTTATTTGGCTCCAATCTGTCTATGAGGTAACTATCCACCTCATGTGACAGCACAACATCATGAGTTGCTTCTAATTCCTTCTTCCAATCTATCATCATCTCATCAAATATAACCGGAGTTTCTGTCGAGAATTTAGTAGGGGCAACTTATCTTCCAAATGAGGAGCTACCTTCACTCATGGAATCACATGAAAACTGCATAGCAAATTGCCAAATTATGCAACAATCTTTCATTATGCAATAATCTTTCATTAGCAAATTGTAATTTGCACACGCCTGTTAGAAAATTCTCTAAAGAATGATGAATAATCATAAGATAATAGGAAGGTTGAATGGTTGATGAATTTACATTCATGCAATTGCTCTGGGACTAGAAATATTGAACTGGGTAAATCTTCTATGGTTAGTGATATTGATGAATTTACATTCAAGCAATTACATTCAAGCATCTGCTTATTAACTGACAGGGAACAAATTTTGTTCCAGAACTTTCACAACAAGTAAACAGCCACTTTTTTACTGTAAACTTGTTCCAGGACTGACAGTAAACAGTCGCTTGTTTACTGTAAACTTGTTCCATGACTGACAGTGAACATCTGCTTGTTCACAAGATACTGCATAGTGAGATTTCAGTAAACATACTAATCCAGGAGTCCAGGACTAGAAATTGTGAGATTTCAGTAAACAACATATATTAATCAAGCAATAAATAAATAATACTACCTGTATTGGTGTGCCACGACCCTGAGAACCATCACGAATTGTTGCATATGCATCACACAACTCCTTCATCAGTGTCTTCACACGATTACCTAGTGCTTCAACCTCTTCATCCGTGTATACCATTTTCTTTTTGCACAAGTGCAAATAGTGTCTCAACTTGAATCTTGGGTCTAGAACAAGTGACACTATAAACAGTTGGTTCATTGTCCCAACGGAACCAAAATATTTTTCATACTTTGCTCTCATGCTCACTGCCATATCCGTAAGCACTGTCACCATACCACCTCCAGCTTAAAAATATTGGTTATACTCGGGCACAAAAAGCTTACGAATCTCAGATTCCACAGCGATGACATCATGGACTGCCGTGTGAGATGTGGGATACTTGGTGGCACTCACCTTTTTTGTCACCAAGTAGAACACCTTCAAAAAATTGCAAAACATATATGCACTCTCCCAATCCTTCTCATTCGGTGGCCCGACCCTCACTTTAGTAATACCTTCCAATGTTGCATCATCTTCATGCACTTCATCCTTTTTGGTGAAATAACCCAAGTATGCATGTCACGACCCATACCCGCTTTTTCGGATACGAGACGTGTCCAAGCCAGTCTACGTCACAGAGTCGACGGTAGAACGCTGTCAAGCCCGCAAAAAATAAATGCTCAAGAAATAACATTTGCTGCTCATTTATATTTCTACATTTATTACAACATTTACAATTAAAGAAAATATAAGATTTTACAATTGATGAAATTAATACAATTGCTTTCTATTTCTAGGTTGACCTCAGCATACCCATGTCTTCCCAGTGCTAAGAGTGATCGCGGCTAAACCTAAAAAATGTTGGTTTCCAATCAGGAATGGAACAAGTACACAAATCGATGGCAATGCAAAAACACAACAGAATTAACAAGACATGAAAATAACATATGAGATATCAAAACTGGAAGATAACTGATGACATAGCACGATAGAGAAGACAACAAGGAAAAACTAATAAAAAGACATCTATCTAGGTGGTTTGAAATATCCTTTTCGACATGTAAACGGCTAGGGGGTAAATCCGGCACCCTGCACGTGTCGTGTGCAGCTGCTATCATTCACGAAAGACACGGAAGATAGTTCTGGGTAGTCCACATGTCTACTAAGATATTTCCCCTTCCGACTACTCCGTGTGACGAACGTGTCAACAAACAGCAAGATATATGTATAGACATGAAATAAAAAGACTACTATGAATCGAAAGCAATCAAAAAGTGCACTTGCCTGAGGTCCTTAGCTGGAGAAACCAATAATATTATACCACTCAACGAGCCACAATTAATCAACACATGCAGAAGTCTCTAGATACTGAAATAAATAGTACTAACATTCTCAGAATAGTCAAATTAGCTAGGATTGCCTGTCCTTAAGTCCAATTCTGGACACAGGGGCAAAACGGTAATTTTCCCGCTTTGTACCGAAAAGCATGCCAGAGTCAATGGACTCGAAAGTCGTCAAACTACATGTCTACGGATTTGGTTTTCCAATATGAACCCAACCGTATGTCCAGAGTTGGATTCCGGCAGACCGTGCACAAAATCGTCCGTTGAGTCGGACCGTGGGACCCGCAAAATGACGTACGATTCAACTGTATCAGAATTAGACCAAGCTTGGCATACAGGACCAAAAAAATGATACGGTCCTGCTGGCGCAAGTTTTGTCTCGATTTGACGAACGTGCACAAAGTAATTGAAAAACTTGCACAAGGCCGATACGGCAAATTTTGACGGATACGCATCAAATTCGTCGCACACACGCGACCAATTTGAATTCCGTCAAAGCCCACACGACCACGAAGCCGTTACGCACCATTCGATGCTTACGGATACGGTGCACGACCACGTCGCCTGGAATAGCGGGACGCACGTCGTGTGGATGGATTTCATTGAATTTTTCTATTATTCAAAACAGGTTTTTGTCAAACTTTGAAATGGTTTTAACAGGGATTTAATTAATGAAAAATAAAAGTAAAAGAGAGGTTTCGAACTCGTATAGGTTGTCTAAAACTATCTTCAAATAGAATCTTAAAATCGTGCATGGATTGGGAGAAAAATGTCCGTGAACTAGAGTCCTTGGACTGGTTTTACAGTCCTGTTTCGACAGTTTTTCGTCGAACTTCGAGTCAATTTCCAGGCCGATCTAGCGCGTCTATATACAAAGTAATTGAAAGGATGTAAAGACGTATATTTAGGCTTCGTACCTGAGGAGGAAGATCGTGAAACGATCAATCGTTTGCTGTGAAATCGCGCTGCGAAGTGGGGTGTTCGACCCTAGGTACTGCTGCTGCTGTCGCGTGTGTGTCCGCCGTTTGTGCGCGCTCCGGCACGGTCGTGGCCGGCCTACGGCTGCGCGCGGCGGCGCCAGGACGGAGATGAGGTCGCCCAGGGCTGAGATTGGGGTCAGCGTTGGTGTTTAGGGTTTTCTCGCGTTTCTCACGTGTATTTATACATGCTTCGGGAAAATGTTTCAGTCGCGGGGATGGATTTCTGCTCGGGATGCAGTTAGGCCGGGCTGACTTTAGTGCATCGAGCTGGGGATGTTAGCTAGGGGAGAATTGGGCTGGGCTTTGGGGCTCCGGCTGGTTTCTATTGCTTTATTTGTTTTTCTTTTTCTTTTTCTTTCTCCATTAATACTTATGTATATAACTTTATACACACACATATATACACATATATGTATATTTGTATATACATATACACTTATACACTTATATATATATATATATATATATATATATATTTTTTATACACTTATATATATATATATATATATATATATATATATATATATATATATATATATATATATATATATATATATATATATACGTATACGTACACACATATATTATATATATATATAATCATATATAAATATATATAAAAAAAAAATATATATATATATATATATATATATATATTTATATATACGTATACGTACACACATATTATATATATATATATATTCACATACACACACACGCACATATATATTATATATTTATATATACGTACAAAAATACTCCAATATTTGTTTTGGGTGGACCTATCCTACACCATCTTTACTGGCTCCAAAAGATCATACAAATTTGGTAAAACACTATTTAACAATAATAATAATACCTATAATCTACCCATAACAAATATTCAGAAAATAATTGCCAATTCCTAAAAATATATACCAAAACATTTACATTTACCAAGCATGTCTACAAGGCTGGATTTGGTTTCACTACACGCCTACCTGGGCTTGGATTTGACTTGGGCCCAATCCGGACAGGTTCGGTACAACCGGTTTCCCTAAAACTCAATAATATAATTAAATAATACATAAAAACTTCGGTAAGGGTTAAGTTGCAACTTGACCTGATTTTCCTAGTTAGAACAATCATATGACTCGGCCTTCCCCTACCATGGCTAAACACTAGTCAAAGCATGCTACTGCGCTATCCGTGCCATGATTCCTAGTCATCTTGTACTCCAATTCTTAACCATGGCTAAACCATCTACCATAATAATTAACTAAATAATTATTTATAAAAATCTAAAAATCACCATTTCAATAAAAAAAATAATCATAAAATATTTTAAAATTTTTGGGAAGGGAGGCTACAAATCTACTCACCTTAAAAATAATTTCGTCCTCGAAATTCTAATTTATAACTATTTCTTAAAATTTTAAAGTCTAACTATCACCTTAATCTCCTCAAATTAATTTCTCAAAATTATTCTTTGACCTTCTCTAGCCATTTTATAACTCTGAATACTTGGGGACTTATACCCACCTTTGGTCACACTACTCCATCAAACTAAAATCTTAAAATCTTCTAACTGGTTGCTAACAATCCTACCAACAATTATCTAGGCATAAGGTATCTAAACTCCTCTCGTATCTATCAGCAACACAAAATTTAACAAGCAATAATTTATACACGTAGCTAAAAATTATTAATAAATTCTAATAAGCAAGGCCACTCTTCGCTCTAAAATAGGAAGGACATGCAGATAAGAAAATATTCGAGAGCAGTCATGAAGCTTCAAGAGCGATAGAGTGTATCCAATGATACAACTAGAAAGAGTTCATGAACCATTGACCTATTTGCTATATTGGGCTACTCTAATCCAGTCACTTGCTTAATCGAAGAACATTTCGTTTCTTAGAGGGGCTTGTAATCCATGCAATACAGAAACTCCGTTCTCAAATTTCTAATCTAAACAAGATTCTAAAATAGAACAAAATTTGAGAAATCAAGATGGCGATCTTTTCTGTGGTTATTCAAATACACGAGTAAGGAATATAAATGCAATACAAGATCATATCTCGACTTCTAGGTAGATGGAATAAAGGTTACGTATGGATTCACATTCTAAGGGGTGGAGACTACATAATAGGTATGGGGACCCATTTCAAACACTTCGGTTTTATAGACCAACTATGGGGGTTGGTCTGGATGGGTTTTATTGGGCCTTAATGGGTTTCCTATTTGGATATCACTCATTGGTTGGATGAACCTTGGATCTCAATTTATGTGGGCTGAACAAGATCCCAAGATAAACTATTTCTACTAGGTTAGGGTACCCTAGAATAAGGTTCAACCCAAGTGGTTGAGCTAGTTGCTAGTCAGGTTGGTCAGCTAGGTTCCTAAAGCCCAAAAATGCGCCTTCAGTGACTTTTGTGTTTAAGTAGCACATGAGGCCTCAATTGGGTGTCACAATAGTGGCATGTGTACAGTGGGCTTCGAGTAGGTCACAACCATATATTGGGTCGAAGGAATTAAGTCGAAGTTGAGGCTCTATTGGGAGTCGGAAAGTGTATCGGCATTATGGTAAGGGTTATAGCTAGTCCTTTTGTCCTGAAAGTCGTACTACAAAAATAGAGTACAAGGGGACGAGTTTGAGTGGGACATGGTATACCTAGATAAAAGTGGACTCGTCTAGATCTTGCATGTGAAATCTGTTGGAGGGTAACAGCTGTTCTCGTGCTCCGAATATTAATGACACGACCGGGGCACAAAATAATCTAAATGGAAAGTGGGAGTCCATGGGGCACTAATTATCATCCTAATGGGAATTATTTCGATCAATCAGTAATCTTCATATATCCCAAAAATTTAGGGTTTACAGTCTACCCACCTTAGATATTGGGACAGAGTTTTAGGAATAATGAGGTTAGAAGAATTTCAAAAGTTTGGATATTGTACCTCGACTCTTGTTAATAAAGAATAAGGCACGTATACGGGATACGGTATATATAAGTCAAGTCAAGGATCGTTCCTCATTAAATGGGAAACGAGTGCGTGTGTAATGACACATGGTCGATAAAATAGAATGAACTACTTGTCCATAGTAGACAAGAGTTGTCGAAGGGAGGACGAGTAACTCAAGGCAAGGTTCTAGTCACATGGCTGGCCGATGGTAGCTACCTTGTGTATACAACTATCGTAGCCATGGAGATACACGGTATCTATCGATTAATTACGAGATCTCGTCTTTCCAATCAGTGAAAGACAAAAACAATTAAGAGTTCAAGAGAGATGCCACTGACTACAATTACGTGAATCAAAGGCGAATGTATAATTCAAAAGAAATTGTCAAAGCAGTCGCGGATGAGATCCTAGAGACATCTACGTCTCAATCCACGTAGGGTAATTAGATGAAGGGCGAACCAAATGCATCATGGTTGATCAGACCGTAATACAATGATTCTGATTAGTCAATATGTTAGCGGGCGTCCCCAATAAACATATGTCTCGAATCAAGCTCGACAAAGAGTAAACTTGTAAAACTAGGCTATAATAGCAGCGTTGGTCAAGATAGTCAAAATACAAGTATGCAAGATTTTTGAAAGGAGGCACAAGTAGTTCGAGTTTTGTGAGAATCAAAATCTAACTCGAGATTCGTACACGATTAACAGAATCATAAATCATAAATCAATTCCTTACAGCAAAATAGAATTTAAAATAGACAATTCTAACTTATGATATAAGATTTATATCTAAATAAGAAAATTAAACAGTTTATCAAAATTAATGCCTTAATTCTAGGCAAGCCTATCATACCAAGCGAATAGCATATCCACATTGAATCACATTGTCATATCAAAAGTAATAGTGTATCTATAGAGACCTGGCAACCATCTAAATTTAATAATTCTGTATCTAAATTGCATGGCCTATCCGAAAACCCTAACTACCCAATTAGTCAAATTAATAAGGGACCCTTATCGTAGTTATTCTCCTAAATCATTTTAATCCTAATTGTGAATGAGCATTTCCTGGGCGCAGGCTCGCAATAGTACGACTAATGCACCATCACGAGTTCGCAATAATTTGCGAAGACTGACCTGCATGGGCCACCACAAAAACTTGTCACGACCCGTACCCGCTTTTTTGGATACGAGATGTGTCCAAGCCAGCCTATGCCGTAGAGTCGGCGGTAGAACGCTGTCAAGCCCACAAGAAATAAATGCTTAAGAAATAACATTTGTTACTCATTCACATTTCTACATTTATTATAACATTTACAATTAAAGAAAATACAAGATTTTATAATTAATGAAATTGATACAATTGCTTTCTATTTCTAGGTTGACCTCAGCATACCCATGTCTTTCCAGTGCTAAGAGTGATCGCGGCTAAACATAAAAAATATTGGTTTCTAGTCAGGAATGGAACAAGTACACAAACCGACGGCAATGCGAAAACACAATAGAATTAACAAGACATGAAAATAACATATGAGATATCAAAACTGGAAGATAATTGATGACATAGCACGATAGAGAAGAAAACAAGAAAAACTAATAAAAGACATCTATCTAGGTGGTTTGAAATATCCTTTTCGACATGTGAACGGCTAGGGAGTAAATCTGGCACCCTTCACGTGTCGTGTGCAGCTGCTATCATTCACGAAAGACACGGAGGATAGTTCTGGGTAGTCCACATGTCTACTAAGATATTTCCCCTCCCGACTACTCCGTGTGATGAACGTGTCAACAAGCAGTAAGATATATGTATAGACATAAAATGAAAAGACTACTATGAATCAAAAGCAATCAGAAAGTGTACTTGACTGAGGTCCTTAGCTGGAGAAACCAATAATATTATACCACTCAACGAGCCACAATCAGTCAACACATGCAGAAGTCTCCAGATGCTAAAATAAATAGTACTAACATTCTCAGAATAGTCAAATTAGCTAGGATTGCATGTCCTTAAGTCCAATTCTGGACACAGGGGCAAAACGGTAATTTTAGGCAAAAACGGTGTCCGCCGTTGGACCCGCTTTGTACCGAAAAGCATGCCAGAGTCAATGGTCTCTAAAGTCATCAAACTATATTTCTACGAATTCGATTTTTTGATACGAACCCAACCGTATGTCCAGAGTTGAATTCCGGCGGGCCGTGCACAAAATCGCCCGTTGAGTCGGACCGTAGGGCCCGCAAAATGACGTACGATTCAACTGTCTCAAAATTGGACCAAACTTGGCATACAGGACCAGAAAAACGATACAGTCCTGCTGGCACAAGTTTTGTCTCGATCTGACGAACGTGCACAAAGTAATTTGAAAACTTGTACAGAGGCCAATACGGTGAATTTCGACGGATACGCATCAAATTCGTCGCGCACATGCGACCAATTTGAATTCCGTCAAAACCCACATGACCACGAAGCCGTTATGCACCTTTGGATGCTTATGGTGCACGACCACGTCACACGGAATGGCGGGACGCACGTCGTGCAGATTGATTTCATTGAATTTTTCTATTATTCAAAACAGGTTTTTGTCAAACTTTGAAACAGTTTTAACAGGGATTTAATTGATGAAAAATAAAAGTAAAAGAGAGGTTTCGAACTTGTTTAGGTTGTCTAAAACTGTCTTCAAATAGAATCTCAAAGTCATGCATGGATTGGGAGAAAACTGTCCGTGAACTAGAGTCCTTGGACTGGTTTTACTGTCCTGTTTCGACAGTTTTTCGTCGAACTTCGAGTCGATTTCCTGGCCGATCTAGCGCGTCTATATACAAAGTAATTGAAAGGATGTAAAGACGTATATGTAGGCTTCGTACCTGAGGAGGAAGATCGTGAAACGATCAATCTTTTGCTGTGAAATCGCGCTGCGAAGTGGGGTGTTCGACCCTAGCTATTGCTGCTGCTGTCGCGTGTGTGTCCGCCGTTTGCGCGTGCTCCGGCACGGCCGTGGTCGGCCTGCGGCTGCGCGCGGCGGCGCCAGGACGGGGATGAGGTCGCCCAGGGCTGAGGTTGGGGTCGGCGTTGGTGTTTAGGGTTTTTTCGCGTTCCTCACGTATATTTATACATGCTTCGGGAAAATGTTTCAGTCGCGGGGATGGATTTCTGCTCGGGATGCAGTTAGGCCGGGCTGACTTTAGTGCATCGGGCTGGGGATGTTAACTAGGGGAGAATTGGGCTGGGCTTTGGGGCTCCGGCTAGTTTTTATTGCTTTATTTGTTTTTCTTTTTCTTTCTCCATTAATACTTATGTATATAACTTTATACACACACATATATACACATATATGTATATTTGTATATACATATACACTTATACACTTATATATATATATATATATATATATATATATATATATATACGTATACGTACACACATATATTATATATATATTTATATATATTCACATACACACACACACATATATATATTATATATTTATATATACGTACAAATATACATGTATATCGTATATATAAATATACACATACACATATACATTATATATATTTATATTTATATATATATACATACACACATATTACCGAGCTATATTTATATACCTCTATTCATACACATATATCTATAATATATTTATCTATACATACATGTATATATATCTATATATACACTCATCCATTTATATATTTATACCCCATATATTTATATATCCATAAATACTCAATTAACCAATGACAATGATAATTCCAATAATAACTAAAATACTCCAATATTAGTTTTGGGTGGACCTATCCTACACCATCTTTACTGGCTCCAAAAGATCATACAAATTCGATAAAACACTATTTAACAATAATAATAATACCTATAATCTACCCATAACAAATATTCAGAAAATAATTGTCAATTTCTAAAAATATATACCAAAACATTTGCATTTACCAAGCATGTCTACAAGGCCAGATTTGGTTTCAGTACACGTCTACCTGGGCTTGGATTTGACTTGGGCCCAATCCGGACAGTTCGGTACAACCGGGTTCCCTAAAACTCAATAATATAATTAAATAATAAATAAAAACTTCGGTAAGGGTTAAGTCGCAACTTGGCCTGGTTTTCCTAGTTAGAATAATCATATGACTCGGCCTTCCCCTATCATGGCTAAACACTAGTCAAAGCATGCTACTGCGCTATCCGTGCCATGATTCCTAGTCGTCTTGTACTCTAATTCTTAACCATGGCTAAAACCATCTACCGTAATAATTAACTAAATAATTATTTATGAAAATCTAAAAATTACCATTTCAATAAAAAAATAATCATAAAATATTTTAAAAATTCTGGGAAGGGAGGCTACAATGCATTGTCTTCATCTTCACACATTCGATCGAATGCCTTTCGATACTTCAAAACTGACTCCAACATCAAGCATGTGCTATTCCACCTTGTAGCCACATCCATAACAACAAGACCCTTTTTATCCAATTTCTCGACCTCAATACATCTTTTGAAATATGCTAAGCTCGACGGACTTGATTTCTCAAACTTCACCGCTTTCCTGATTGCTGCCACACTTCGATCTAACCTCTTCAAACCATCTTTCACTATCAAGTTTATGATGTGAGCTAAACACCTCACATGCACATACTTCCCTTCCATGATAAGGGGTTAGTTACGCCATTTCTTTAGCTTTGCAACAAGCCATTCTAATGCCACCTTATTAGCCGAAGCATTGTCAATCGAGATACACATAATCTTCTCAATTTTCCACTCAACTAAACATTGCTCATTCAACTTATCAATTTCTTTTCCTTGGTGACTTGGAATTGGACAAAAATTAAGAATCCGGTTGTGCATCTTCCACTCATCATCTACAAAATGAGCCGTCAACACCATGTAGTTAATATTTTGCACACTTGACCATGTATCCGTGGTCAAACTCACCCTATACTTGCTTATATCTTTTTTCAAAGCATCTTTCATGTCATCGTATATCTTCCACAATTCCCTAACAATAGTTCTTCGAGAGGGAACACACAACCTAGGTTGCACTACATTCATCATCCGCTTAAACCCCTCATTTTCTATAACACTAAACGGTTGTTCATCAATAACTATGAATTTCGCAATAGCTTTCACACTTGCTTCTTGGGTCCATCCTTTACAAGTAAGCAAGCTCCTAACATCCCCATCTCCTCCAACACTAATACCAAGCACCTTTTGTTGCTGAAGTTGCTTGTTTTCTTTTTTTGGAGGAGGAAGGAGCAGGACACTGCTCAGCAACATGTGGTCCAGGACTGGAAGGCATATTGTGATCACCCTTGTCGGGTGAAGGTGAAGTGCCAGTAGAAGAAGATGCTCTTGATGCTCCTACATTAGTTTTGTCCATAATCCTAAATGGCAGAGCACAAGTCAGAAATGAATATAATATACATACATCATGCATCAAAGACCATGTCACCATATAAATGAATAGAAATAAAAAAAATATACTAAAAATGAATAACCTTGTCTTCACCAATGAATAGGAATGACAGCTCTTTTTCTGAAAAGAGGATAAAACACCCACTCTTCAATTCCTTTTTTCTGAAAAAGATTTAAAAATTAGTACATATTATCAACAATGTTTGATCTTTCAAAACATCCAAAGTGCACAAGCATGAAGTATGATTTGCTACAAATTTTAATGTTGGAAAACCAAATCAATAAAGTAACTGACTTATGAAATGCTACATCATATAATCCATCCTATAAATTTAAAATTTATATCATAATAATAGAATCATTCCTACAGCAAGAATACAAATTACAAAATGTGTCACATAATACATCAAAACCCAAATTACAAAGGATTGACATAAGTCACATAATAAAAATGATCTAATTAAACATCTAAAGAAAATGATCTACATTTGGATGAATGATTTGTTAATTTTCCTCATCTATTTTCATTTTTTTATTTGTAATTTTGGTACTAGATGTCTAGATCTACATAGGGGTGTTAATCTCTATCTTTTGGTTGCAATTTAACCCATTTTTTGGAACAAATTTGTATAATTTTTCATCTACAAATTACAAAATGCCCAGACTTCCAACATGTCCCCAGCAGAAAGAACATGCAAATTACAAAATCCAACAAATTGCCTTCCAGTCCACGAGATCTGACCCATCTAGAGTCCTAGACCAAAAACTTCATAAATCTAACAAATTGTAAGTTACAAAGAAAGCTTAGACCAAAAACTTAGATCATAGAGTCCTGAAGTCCACGAATTTTTGAAGAAATCTAACAAATTTGTAAGTTAAAAAGAAAGCTTAGACCAAAAACTTAGATGTCCTGAAGTCCACAAATTTTTGAAGAAATCTAACAAATTTGTAAGTTACAAAGAAAGCTTAGACCAAAAACTTAGATCATACCTAATGGCTCACAGATTGGGGAAAAGATCTGGAGTCCTGAAGTCCACTTAATGGCTCACAAGTTTTTGAAGAAATCTGTTACATCCTACTGGTAGAAAGAAAGATTAGACCAAAAACTTAGATCTAAAAAAGAAAGCTTAGATCATACCTTCGGGAAAGGAGGAGAGACAAGGGAAAGACAGGTCCTGAAGTCCACGAGAATGAGAGGACTCGAGTCGAGTGGAGTCGACGACTCGGCGACTCGGCGTGTCGCGGCCTCGCGGGCAGCCGACAGCCGCTGCAAAGTTTGGGTGGGAATAGGATTTTGTTTTTTTAGGTCGACCGCTCTTCCTTCTTAGGTTTTTATTTTAGGGAACTGAGAAGAAGTGAGAAGTAAGTGAACTGAGTAGTTCTGGACCTCTGGTGACTCGTAAGTACTGCTGCTAGGTTTTATTTTTTAAGTCAAGAAATTTAAGGTAATTTACCATTTTACCCCTTCAAACGGGCCGGGGCGGGGCCCCGTTTGCTTACAAATGATGACCCGCCCCGAACTCTTAATATAACACAATCCGGCCCGCCCCGCCCCGTTTATATTTAAAAATTTTAGAACCGACCCGTTTGGCAATTATACGGTTCGGGTCGGGTCAGAACCGCGGGTCCTCGAACCGTATGCCCACCCCTAGCTGTTGACGTACTTGAAGCACTGGTAAAGTGTGTAAGGAACGATCATATTCTTGTGTATCTATGGACGTCCCAACAAGACGTTGTAGGATACGTTGGCATCGATCACATAGCAGAAAACCTCCGTTCGGAGACCACTGATCTGGCATTTAAGACGAATCATGCCCAGCGGATGGCTTCGACCAGCATTGAAAGCCATGATAGTTGTGTTGGTTGCAGATAGCTTGTGCAGAGAGATTCCAAAAATTTGAAGCAAACTTCTAGGAATGATGCTGAAAGAGGATCCTGGATCGATGTGCATGCGGTCCACCTTGATCGCCCCGATATACCCTGTATAGTACATGGGTCTATCATAATGATTATTTTTGAGTAGCATGTCCTCCTGTGAAAAGGTGATGTTGGGCACCACTTCCATAGTATTGTGGCAGTGGGGACAGGAGACAGGATCTTCAGCAGGGGCTTTGACTTCAGCGAGGTAAGAGTCGGCATGTAGTAATGCCTCACTTAAAGCCTTCCGTGTTTCTTTGGAGAGTCGCAATAGATCGAACAGAGACAACCTGGCAGGTGTATTGGCTAGCTAAGATAGTATGTCAAAGTTGAAGGGCCGATCCATGCCTTCGGGAGCTGGCGCCTTCAGAGATTTGTCAAACTGCGTCTCCTTCTACTTGGCTTTGTCCGTAGTTGGAGGCAAAGACGGGCCGACTTCTGAGCTTATGGGGGTAGCAGGAGCTTGAGGAGGTACGGCTTCTTTTTGTACAGGATCGTACGTCCGAAGATAAGTCTTCCCCGATCGCGTCTCGCCAGATAAAACCTCGTAGATGGGAGAGAATACCATATGGCATGACTTGTACTTCTTGCCCCTTTTTGCTTTGGGAGGTACTACCCCCTGCGTCACTTCTTACACAAGGTCCGGATGGACCTACATGATCTCACCACATTCAGTCGTGAGTGGCACCAAGGTTGAGTTGCGAGCTGGTGGTAGGTTGGCGACTTCCATTATTGCTTGGGAATCGAAACCACGCCGTCTGGGACCTCTGTGAAAAAAAAATCACCAAACTAAAGAGAGATCATGTTAGAAGATACGACCTTGTCTTCAGCTTCGAGGTTGATCACTTAGCTGTCGATGAGCTGTTGTATCTTCTTTTTCAGGATGATGTAGTCCTTGGTGGAGTGATGCACGTACAGATGATAGAGACAGTATTTGGGATCATTGAGTTGGCTCGCCTCTGCAAGACGTCGTGGTGGAGGCAATGTCAGCTTATTACCCTTTGTCAATGTGTGAAAGATACTAATGACATCGTCTTTGTCAAAGGAGAATGTCTTCTTAGGCTTATCGGAGGCACCTTGAGAATTGGAAGCTCCCTTGGATGTGTCGACCTTCAGGACTTCTTTTCTTTTACCCCCACGAACAGGGATAGTTTGAGGATGCTTGCCCTTGTCTTCGAATTTGCTTATTTTCAACCCCAGTAGTTCTAGGTTAGAAACGTCGTTCTCAGCAGCATCAGCGGCCCCAATAAAAGTGGGCCATGTATCATACTTATATATATCCAGACAAAACTCTACTGTAGGAAGAAAGTTATGTCGGCAGGTATCCATAAGTTCTGAGTCTGGTATGCCGAAGGGCATCTTCAGTACTAGCCGTCTGAAGCATTCGATGAAGGCAATGACAGACTCAGTCCTCCTTTGCTTGGTTCGATGATGGTGGACATACTAACATGCATGCCACTCTCGTAAAACCTGTTGAGGAACAACCTCTCCAAGTCTTTGAATGAATTGATACATCCATCAGGCAGACTACAGAACCATTCGAAAGCTAACCCCTGCAAGGTGCTAATAAATAGCTTTGACAAGAACGGATCATCTCTGGGAAAGTGCAGGGTCTGCGTGTTGAATTATGTCATATACTGACGAGGAAAAGTCAATCCGTCAAATGAATTCAGCGTCAGCGGCTTGTAGTTAGGAGGGCAAGTAGCGTTCTCCCACTCAGGGGGATATGGTTAAGATATCCTCATCTTCTGAAGCTCATCTTTGTGTGAGATAGTGTTGAGACAAGCGACCAGGGAATCAATTGTATCATGTTGATTGAGCAGGTTTTGGGAAACGGCTGCTGAACGGTTGTTAGACATTGTTGGCGAAGGACCACCCCCAGCATTTACAAGATTTGAAGGAGGCACAACGGAGTGATACTCCTTTTACAGTGAAGAAGGATTGTTGTTGTGAGCCGGACTAGCATGGGCCGAGACATTTTGTTGAGCTGGAGGAACAGCCCCAGCAGCTTGAAACGCCAAGATACTGGTAAGCATATCAGTGATCTTAGCGAATGATATTTCAAGACCCTCTAGCCGTTTGCTGGTCTGATTACTGGCTTCTTCAGGTCTTTCTTCGTCCGCCATGTATGTAGATAAGATGCGAGGATGAACAGAGAAAACAGTACAACTGGTGCTGATACTGTCTGTCTCCGAGTGGACAAGTCCTTCATCTTCCGATAGAGGAGGTAGATAGTTGCCATCAGATTCGGAAGGATCATCGTCCTCTGGCAGGCTACCCCCAGTGTGGAGGTCATCCGCTTCAGACTCTGAGGGAATACTACCCCTAGCTTAGGATTCTTCGTCGTCCATACGGAGTCCCGCCTTCGATCGAGTACCCATATAAACTCCTTCGGATGTGACAGCCTGCTGGCTATCTGTTGGTAGACTTCTTCTTCTTCTTCTCGCAGAGCTGAGAGAGAAAGTTGGGTTGGTGGTCCACTGTATTTGATTGGGGCTTCCGTAAGGGGGACCCCATGAAGCCATGTTAGATAAAACATACAGTGGCTTTTCGTCGTCAGAGAAGTGCAACCGTCGAAACACAGACTTTCTCTGAGGCACTCTTGTTGTTTTGGAGCAACAACAATTGATAACAATACTGATGCACGAATGTGCACTATGAATTGTTATATCCTCCCTCGCTTTACGCTTATGATTTATCATGTCGCACAAGTCAGCGGAAGGGAGTTTTACCTTACAACCCATGTTGCATGCATCGTCGAGCTTTACATGCGGGTTCGTAAGGAGAGTAGGCCCATCCAGACTTAGTTTACGTACAGGGGCAACCCCCACACCTAAGTTCTGTGATGTCCTTGAAGACAGTCCCGTGTTATACGCATTGGGGCCTATCTTTTTGTTGTGGGCGCATAGGCCTTGGAGACTGGCCTTAGGCGCATGCTCCTTAATAGCACGTCTGAGCCTCCTTGATGTGGGCGCATAGTATGGATCCAGAGAGCCTGGGTGCATAGCCTTGGGCGCATGGCTTTGGATGCCCAGCCTGCTGAAGACAGAAGTGTTCTGGTTGGGGCTATGTGCCCAAACACATCCTTGGGCACATGGCTTTGGGCGCATGCTCGGTGGGGCAGCGCTATTTTCTCCCAGTTTTACCTCCTTCGTTTGTGAGCCTCGTCGGGTTTGGCCAGAGTGTCGCACACCCCAATTCTTGGCATCGTAGTATTTTCTTTTGCCAAGTCTCGGGTGTTGAACACCCTGTTGTTGGTTGTACAGGGAAGAAGTCACTGGGCTAGTAGAGCCCGGAACGGTATGAGCCTTCTCCATTTGGGGAGCTTCTGTGGCAGAGTCATGCGCCCATGTGACAGAGTCCTCCAGTTGTATAACTGCTATGACACTAGCAGGATATGAACAGCGAGCCTTCGGTAGCCAAGTCTTGCGAGACTTGTTTGGCTTTGCTGATTTTGAGGGAGTAGAGCCATCCCTCGAGAGCATCTCTTCGAACCGCCTGCTGATCGAACTTTACGATCAGCATCTTCTGAGTGCTTCCCACTTTGTCGGTATCGGATTGCGTCACCACCTTCTCGTTAGAGGAAAAGGTAGTCCTCAGCAGAGTCGCCATTTTTGTGGACACACACAAAAAGAAGAAGAAAATGATATCTTTTCTTTATTGGCGCAAGGCACCACAAATCGAGTACGCCTGGGAGATCCTGTGTTGAGGATCCCCGAGTACAAAAAAAGAATTTTGGAGAATGGGACGATGGAGATCGAGCGGCAGTTGCTCCTTTACTCTGTTGACACTCTGATTACAAAAGTGGGAAAAAACCTAAGAAAATTGCTAACTCTCGGCTCACTGGTGTAAGCCTCCTGAATTTCAGGGCTATTTTAAAATTTTCTAAATGAATTATTTTCGATAAGTATTTTATTATTTAATTATTTGTGATTATTAATGTTCCTTCCCGTGACTTTGACTTCTGGAGCGTCAGGGATGCCAATCTCTGTAAACTCTCTTCATGAGTTTTGTAGTAGACAAGATTATCTTCGTTTTGATATATCATGTCCCACCTGAACTCGTTCCCTTTCGCTCTTTTTGTATCGTGCAACTTCGGGTCAACTTAGACCAATTAATCGTTGAATAATTATTCCCACTTTTATCTTTGATCTTCGTTTGCACGTCACCGTGAATTTTAATTTAGGAGCACCAGACCAGTCATTTTCTCATAACCAACTTCTCATGAATGATCTACTCGAGGCGCTCTTCACCCATGACCTTTGTGTCCCACTCAAACACTCTATTTTGTGCTTTATTTTTTTCGCACAATTTTTGGGTCAATTTAGGACAAATAATTATCTACCGTAAAACCTGATTTAACTTTCAATTTAATTTTGGGACCCGACATTGATCCAACCTAGTCGACCCAAAGTATGGACCTAGCCCACATGAAGCCTACTACCCACATGACGCTTGTGTCCCATTTATTGGAGTCCCCGCATATTATTTCTTTACCCGTGATCATAAATACGTATTTAATTTCATTATTTCACCCTGTCCGATTTTGACCCGACCTGGCTCGACCAAACCCAAACCCAAGCTCCATATTGTTCTCTCATGACTGCCCAAATACCCCACATAATTTTCCTATTTTTCCTATTTTGAAAAATCTCTTTCTCTCTCTACTTTATTAAATATCTCAAATATCTCCTATATATATATATATATCACTCTCCCTCCTTACACACCACCTCACCCCCTTCCCTCTCTCTACCAGCTCACAGCACCCCCCTATTCTTGGCCGACCTCTCTCTATTCTCACTCTCTCAAGTATCTCTCTCTATTCTCACTCTCTCTCTCTCTCTCTCTCTCTCTTTCTATTTTACACTAACACACACACACAAATCTCTTACTCTCTCTCCCTCTCACTCAGCTACACCAACACCACCACCACTGTGAACTCCACCACCATCACCATCATCCTTCTTCTCCTTCTCCTACTCTCCACTATACCACCACCATCAACTATACCATCACCATCATACTCACCACCAACATCACCCGAACCGCCACCACCGCATAGCCACCCCCTCCGCCGTGCCCGGCGCTGCGCCACCGCCGCCTGAGCGCCATGGTCGGCTTAGCCGGCCCCCTCGTGCGTGTGCTGCGCAGCAGCGCAATAACGGAGCAGCAACAGCTAGCTGCGGCAGCAGCTGCCACGGCAGCAGCCGCACGTCGTCGCACGCACAGCCATCGCCGACGAGCCCCCTGGCCGTGCACGCACCCACGGCGACCTCCTCCATGCCACCGCCATCTTCTTCGATGCGCCGAATAGCCTATTCGTGCGTTTTGAACGAGATTCCGTCGGCGCGCGCGAGATTGAAACTCAAAATTCGTGTTCCATCGCAGCAACTTCGCACACGTTTTATGGAAGATCCGACCGTTGGATCGGCGAACTCCATGCTCCGTCTCAATCTCGGTATATAGCACTTCATTTTCCTCAATTTTTGTCCTTTAATTTTGTTGTTTGATACCTCAAAACTGGCCACCAAGTTGACCGTTTAAATTGAACTATTTTTTGACAGTTTTGTGGAGCCGATTTCGTCAGCTTGTAACTCCGCCATCGCAGCTCCGGTTGGCGTGCTACCAGTTCCTGTGCACAGATGGTATAACCCTCTTCCTGTCTCCTTTAAGTTTCGTTTCATTATAAGCACGTTCGGTTGGTCGAATTCGACGCCAAAGTTGGCCGTCTGAATTCTTTAATTTACACTTGTTAATTTCTATTTTTGAACCCGGGACTCCGAATTCAATTTCTGACACCACCAGCGGACTCGTGGCACCGTTTTGGCATGTTTTCGTATAAAGTTTGCTTGATTTGGAGAACGTGGGTCCTGACACGTATTTCGATGCAAAGCGGGTCCCATTTTTTGCGTCAACGTGTCATTTTGAGATCGGCTCATCGGAATCCAATTCCAGATATACCGTTGAGTTCGTATCGTCATTCTGGACTCATTGACATATAATTTGCTGAGTTTTGATGATATTTGCTTCGGCACGTATTTCGGTGGAAATTGGATTCCAAGTGTCCGTGTCAACGTGTCAGTTTAAGATCGGCACATCGGAATCCTATTTCGGACATACTGTTGGGTTCGTATCATCATTCTGGATTTGTGGACATATAATTTGCTAGGTTTTGTAGACTTCTATCCTGACACATTTTTTGGTGTAAAGTGTGTCCAACGGTGGACATCATTTTGACCCAAAATTACCGTTTTACCCACGTATCTAAATTAGACTTATGGGTAGGCTATCCTAGCTAATTTAACCATTCTGGACAATTTGGTGATATTTATTTTATCATCCGACAATATCTGTAGATTTTGCTTATGAATTATACTTAATTTGTAATTAATTATTTTTCCAAAAATTATTACTTTCTATTTTTGAATTTTTATATATATTTTAATTGCTGTAAAAATCTGGGAAAAATTATATTTAAATACTATGTTAATTTATCTAATTTATTATAATTTTTCTAGCATTTAATAAGGACTTTTGGCATTTTATAAAAATGGGAAAACAGAACTCATTTTCAGGATACATGTGTTTGTTGATTTTTAATAAATATTTATGAGGGTTCATAAATTCCAAAAAAATTAGTATAAATTTCTATAATTAACAAGGATCATTTTGGTATTTTATTTTATGTATATTTATGCTTTTTGTCTATCTCAAAAATTATTGGAACATAGGGTACAGTTTGATTTAATTATTGAATAGTTACGTCTTTCAATATTTTGTGTTGTTTTGAGTTATAGACGTATTGGACTTCACCCCGCACTAGTGTAAAGACCCTAAAAAATTAGTTTGGATATAGTGTCACTCTATATTAGACTTTTATACCAGGTCTCCACTTGGCTATTATCCAGTTAGGAGTCGTATCGCGTCACTAGTGTAATCTCGAACATAGCTTAGGACTGAGTTTGTATATCATTATTGACAGGACACCGGACATCTATATCTTCGTACTAGTATTCTTGCTTTGCTCGAGGCAAGTACATCTACAAACTCATTTACTGTCTTTTAATGCTAGAACATGTATTAACCATGTTAAAATACTGATCCTTGAGGTAGCAAGTTAAATCTTCACATATTGTATTACTTTCAGTACCTGCCATGCTTAGGACAGTTCTTATATCTTCACATGCTTCTTACTGGTTCTCAGTACATATTTTACCATGCTTATACTGCTCTCAGTATCCACCACATTTTATACTGCTCCCAGTACCTACATGCTTATACTGCTCCCAGTATCTCTCACATGTTCTATATCGTTCTCGTATCTCTCATATATTTTTACTGTTCTCGTATCTCTCATATGTTAGAATATGGGTTATGGGGAAACTGACAGTTGAGTACGTGATCATGCCCCCTATAGTAGCGAGCGAGGTCGCATTTTATATGCATACCTTGCCGCAGGCCATTATCCCGTATTTCTGTACGGATGTACACCTATGCTTGTAGACTTGTACGTATGTACATTTTATTTACATGTACCACAGTATATTGTACACCTATTGACAATCACGTACCTGCTACAGTTTTAAACATTACATATACATCTGTCTCTATGACATATGTATCCTTGCCATGATAGATTATGAGATATACCATGATTCCAGATATGCCATGTTCCCTATGTTACTATGATACTATGATCCCAGTTGTACCATGAGGCCATGTTTCCAGTATTTTCTGTTTTATAGACTTATCACACCATGTTTCTTGTTGTACATCTCTTTCATTATATATTCAGTACTTTAGTTATAGAGGTTGTACTTGCTCCCGTCCTGATAGGATAACATTGTAGGTTCACTTTTCGAGAAGAAAATGCTATGTGATACATATTATGATACTGCTTTTGAGGACCTGGCCTTAGCTCCAGAAGAGGCCCCAGCGGGGAACCTTGCTTAGATATTTTTCATGTGTTTTGAGACTTAGACTTTGTTTTGAACTTGTATTTGGATACTGGACTTTGTCTCCAGCTAGATACTTGGAAGTGTATTATTAAGTCTGTACTTGTTTACCTTCGCTTATAGATGTTGTATTGTGATGAACCTTTTAATTGTGATATTAGAACTGTTAGCAGCTTAGATCCTTTATTGTCTATTCTTAGAACAGCTTACTACGCTTTAACAAGCGTAGGCTGGACATGGCTCGGCCCGGCCCAACAATTTGGGTAACGGGTCGTGACAACTAGCAAGAAGTGCAGCAATTTGGCTCTTGAAAATGCTCTCCGTTCTGCATTTTGGAGAGGAATGAGACCCCATTTTATAGTCGTTCTTGAGCTGGAATGATGTTATGCGCCCAGATGAAGGAAACACACTGGTTTTCATATGGGCGTATAGTCCTGCCTTGGGAGCATAGGGTGTAGGCACATGCAGGCTACGAGATCGTGGATTGGTCGTGGTGTTGACGTGGCCGCATGCTTCGGTGCACGACTGCTCGTGGAGACTGACGTGGTCGTGTGCTTCACTGCACGTTTTGATCATGGCTTTGACCGAGTCAGGCTTTGGCGCATAGCCATATCTCAGGCTATGTGACCTCCTTTTGGAGGAGCTAGTCTTGGGCGCATGAAACTTTACTGGCTGGGCGCATGGAGCTTCACTAACTGGGCGCATGGAGAGCTTTACTGGCTTTGGGCGCATAGAGCTTTATTGCTAAAATTTTTTCATGCTTCTACAATATATATATATATATATATATATATATATATATATATATATATATGGTAAAAAAGTAATTTATAAATCAGATAGAACAAAACAAGGAGAACCATTCACCCAAATGGATTCTCCTTCCCATTACATACAATCCCTCATCATTTCTATCCCTGGTTAAGACTTTCCAGATCTTGTTCAACAGAAATGACAATGCCATTGCTAGTATGCTGTATGCTACCATAAAAATGAGCCAACCATTTTGAACCCGCGTTGCCGCTCTATTTCGATCTCCTGAATTATTTCATTTAGAGCATCATTAGTAGTTGAGACTCTCAAATACAATTTGGGTCCAAATTTTCAAAAAAAAGTAAATATAGAACTGGGTTGAATTTGTATGAAAATAGTAGGATATAATAAAATGAGCTGCGGTCCCAAAGATTGTGTGGTCAAAAAATTGATGTGAAAAAAATATAAATTCTATAATCTAGAAAGTTGGACCCCAAATTGGGACTTACTATTCTACAAAATGAGTTCCTACAATCTAGAAATTGAGAGGCCCAACCCTTCCCACCTATGGGTGGAATGGGACCAAAATTGTAGAAATTGGAACTAGAAATGAGACTTACTATTTTACACAATGAGCTTCTACATTCTAAATATAGAATCTAGAAAATGAGATGAGCTAATGATGCTCTTAGGGGCTGTTTGGATAGAGGTAACTCTTTGAAAGTGTAAAAGTGGCACTTGCAGCAAGTTGAGTTTCAGTGGACTTACAGCAAGTGGCACTTTCTAAAATGTGTTTGGATAGAGTATTTTTTTGTCTGCTGCAAGTGGAAGAAAAATGAGTTTGTTGTTTGGATGGTTGTTGAAAGTGAAAAAAATTGAGTTCGATTGTTTGGATAGTTGTTGAAAGTGGATGTAAGTTAATTATCATGAATAAAAACTAAATTTGTCTAATTTTTTATTAGACAAATTAAATAAATTAATTAGCTACCATAATTAGCTACTAATGGTGATACTCATAATTAGCTATAATAATTAGCTTCTAATTATATGCCATAATTAGCTATTAATTACCATAATATTTTATTACCTATTAATATATATTAATTGTGCTATGAATAAGCTATTAACTCTCTCTCTCTCCCTCTCTCTGGACTCTTCTATTCTTCTTCTTCATCTCTCTCTCTCTCTCTCTCTCTGACCCCTCCGGCCTGGCCGGCCAGATCAGACCTCTGCCCCTGGCCGGCCAGATCCCACCGGGAGGAGGAGTAGCGGGAGAGAGTGGTCGCGGCTGGTGGTGGTTGGAGGAGGAGGAGGAGGAGGGGTGGTCGCGGCTGGTGGTGGTTGGAGGAGCTTTGGACCCCTCGCCGTCGTCGCACCACTTGCAGCACCACGAGTGTCACTCCCATTTTCTGTTATACGTATTTTTTATTATACGTGTACGAATTTCTGACATTTGTCAGGTGGATCGTAGTTAGACTTGTCTTGCTTAGCCTGGTCTTTATTTAATCTTCACTTGGTTTATTTTGGGTTGGTTCAACATGTTGGCTTGATTTGGTTTGAGATGGTTTGGGCTTAATATATAAGCCAACCCCTCTCTCTCTCTCTCCTCCATTTATTTCTCATAATTTCTCCATCTTTTTCATTTACTCCTCTCCACCTACACCCAAGAGCCCTAGGCAAGTACAACTTGTTTCATGATGGATCTCAAGTTTTATTGTTCCATTCTCTTCTTTACATGATTATAAGCCTCTTTGGAACTAGAGTTTTTTTATTCTTATGGGTGGATTCTTGTAAATCTAAGTTTGATATATTTTTGATTTTTTATGGTTTTGATCCATCAAATTTGATTGTTTTCAAAATCTAGTTGTTCCACGTTGTAGAGAATTTCATTCTACCCCATTTTGATCTTTGCAAGTCCTAATTTGGAGTTATTTTGACCGAGTTATGGTCATTTGAATTTTATGGGTTCAACCAAGCATTTTTATGCTGGTTGGAGAAGATGGAGAGTGTGCGCGTGCACTTTTTAGCACCGTGTCATCTAGGTTGTGCGCAACCTGGTACTGCCGCAACCTGGCACTACCGTGACCTGGCACTGCGCGCAACCTGGCATTGCCATAACCTGGCATTGCCGAAACCTGGCACTGCGTGCAACCTGGCACTGCCGCAACCTGGCACTGCCACAACCTGGCACTGCCGTAACCTGGTACTGCCGTAACCTGGTACTGCACGCAACCTGGCGCTGTCGCAACCTGGCACTGCCGTAACCTGGCACTGCACGCAACCTGGCACTACCGTAACCTGGAACCTGGCACTGCTGCAACCTGGCACTACCGCAACCTGGAACCTGGCACTACCGCAACTTGGCACTATCGCAACCTGGTACTGCGCGCAACCTGGCACTACGCGTAACCTGGCATTGTCGCAACCTGGCACTGCGCCCAACCAGGCACTGTGCGCAACCTGGCACTGCGTGCAACCTGGCACTGCCACAACCTTGGACTGCCGCAACCTAGCACTGCGCGCAACCTGACAATGTCGCAACCTGGCACTGCACGCAACATGGCACTGCCGCAACCTGGCACTGCGTGCAATCTGGCACTGTCGCAACATGGCACTGTAGCAAACCTGGTACTGCCGCAACCTGGCTGCTGTCGTAACCTAGCTTGGTACAACCTAGCTTGGCACAACCTGGCTTGGCACAAACTAGCTTGGCACAACCTGGCTTGGCACAACCTAGCTTGGCACAACCTGGCTTGGCGCACTCTTGATAAGTAACAAGTAAACTTGATATGACATGTATAATTTTGATAGTGGCCCGTCGAGGCGCACTCTTGACAAGCAATCTTGACAAGTAACAAGTAACCTGACATGACATGATAATCTTGAACGTTGTTGTGACAGCTACCCTGACTTGCTAAGTAAATCTTGTCTTGACACCGTGGTTGATTTTCTTGATTGTGTATGTATAAGCTACCTGTCTCGTCTTGCATCATGTCTAGGACATGAATTTCTGGTTACCACGGTCAGGGATTCATAATGAATCTGACTAGGTTAATGACTAGATTGATCAAGTAGTTCATACAGAGAGATTTTCCAGTTACAGGCGATCTCGTTATCCCGGCCACACCAGAAGGACTTGTAGCCTGCCGACGAGTAGGGCACATTTTTCAGCTCATTGTCATGTGGGGCACTTCTTAAAAACATAAGTATTGAAAGTACACCAGTGAGCTTGATAACTCTTGTAACTCTAATAAATCTCCTTGCCTGGATAACCTGGATAGCTGCAGGTCTTGTGACTGCGGGAACATCTCATTGCATCTTGCTAGTAACTAGGCTTGATATAACCTTAGTTAGTTAAAGTATCAAGCCGTACTCTTTGCTTGGCCGTGAATGATGGATGCAGTCCATGAAGAACAGTTTGGCAACTCTAGAGGGGGGTGAATAGAGTTTATATAGAAAAATAGCCAATTAAAAAATAACTCTTTCACCAATAATAAATAATCAGAGTAAAGTACGGAAAATAAATAGAGAGCAAAAGAGCATACACAAACACAGCAATTTTAACCTGGTTTCCCTCGTGGAGGACTAGTCCAGGCCTGAGAACTCTAGCTCAGGATTAAATCCACTATTTGTGAAATAGTAGTTTACAACCCGTGCCTTTACTTCAGAAGAGCACGTCAACTTCTAACAGAGGATCGCAGTGGCGATTTACTTGGAATTGTCCAAGCGACTTCTTCGACTCTTGCACAAGAATCCTAACTGAGAGATGCTGAGCACTCGAGACTTAGGAGGCTTGTGGCTAGTAGATGGGAAGGATATCGCTTATTTGAGCTTATAAGAGAGAAGAGAAGAGAAGAGAAGATTGGATGGATTGGAATGAGAGAATTCATGCCCTATTTATAGTGTTTTTATAGGCAGAATTCGGCCAGAATTCGGATAGGAAAATTCAAATATTTGGCCGTTGGACAACTAGCAACCAGCTAACCCTAAAATTAGGGTTCCTGATTTCTAGGGGACAGAGTTCGGCCCGAACTCTGTCTCCAGAGCACAGAGTGGTTCAAAGGGGACCATTTGGGAATTTCTGGTTTGGTGGAGCTTGGGATTTTTGGGTAGGCTATAGTCTAAGTTTCAAGAGCTCAGCATGACTCAGATTACATTAGTCTAGACTCAAAGAAAGTGTAAAATACAGACTCGAATCAACTGAGACACGGAAGCTGAGCTGTCTTCTGTCTTGAGCTTAATGCAGACGTCGTGTGTCATATTGAATTATTACAGATATTATTTAGTCAATATTGTCAATATTTGGTTGACTGTGACTTTGTGTCAACAATCTCCCCCATATTGATAATTGACAAAATAATATATGTATATTCAACATTCATACCTGGACACAGTTGATTATAGCAACATAGCTCCCCCATAATCGATGCCGAGCTAGAAATAAGAGCTCCCCCGTGATCAGGGAACGGCGCTGAGCTAGAAGAAATAGCTCCCCCGTAAAGAATGCATTGAACCTGTATAATATCTCCAAAAAGCACAAACAAGCACAGATATACGAAAGCGAAAGATATGAAGCCAAATATATCCAGCCAGAATATACATAGTTCTCCCCCTTTTGGCAGTTAGCAATATAGACCGCAGAGAAACATGGAAACGCAGTAGACAATAATAGGAATGCAACCACACCAAGCAGAGAAGAAACAGTATATAAATAAACAAAATGAGGTACTAGCATAAAATATAAAACTACGATAAGCATAAAGTGCATAACCAAATGTCAAACACACAACCAGAGTTTTAGAACATCAAAGTACATAAAAACTAAATAACTAGAAATCAAAATGCATCATCATCATCAGCAGCGGCAGATAGTAGCCAATCTCCATCACGGAGCACGAGATGGTTCAGGAGTGTCTGAGTGACCAGGAAAGGAGCGACGGGGGTCCACAAAAGCATCATCTGGATCCATGTAACGCATGACCCACGGATCATCAATGCGATGGCCCGGGCGCGCTGGATCCCGCTCCATGGGAATGTGCAGATGACGAGACAGGGAATACCGTATATCATGCAGAGAGTTGCCGAGGGCACTCATCTGTAGAGTAGTACGATAGTCCAGCTGTGTCCAGCGATCGTCCTCAAGAGTAAAACGATCCCGGAGCATAGTCTGAATAGACTCAAGAGTGGCAGGTGGAGGAGGTACATCCTGACCGAGTGGAGGGGCGTCAGGCTCCTCATCATCAGAATGCTCAGAAGCCTCAGGAGAGGCGACGACTGCCTGAGTACGTCGTGCCTTGGACAGGAAAGCAGGAGCAGGCAAGAACTGACAGTCATGAATAGGAATAATGAACGCACGAAAAACCATAGGAAGATATAAAGGATAAACCAATGCTCTTGGTTTCTTCCTACAATTTATCATCCAGTCCATCATTGTCCTAGGAAGATTGAAGGGGATACGATAATGAAGGTGATACAAAGCAGATATCTCAAAGTAGGTAACTTCATCAGTGGAGCCAGCTTTTGGCAAGATAGTGTTAAAAATGATTCGATGAAGTTCATAGAAATATGGGTTGAGGTGCTTGGCCATAAGTTTGCGAGGACTTATGTTAGGAGCACATAATTCCTCCTTGAAACCTTCAAGAGAAGTATCGCCAACAAATTGAAATTGACGAGCTTCCACAAGTTTATCCCAAGCATCGAGATTAAGAAGATCAAGAAAATCCCCCAACTCAGAATCATTGAAAGCAATGTCAATACCGGCAACCCGGGAATAGATGTGGGTTGCATCGAAAGTTAAATTGCAATAAAACATTTGGATGGCGCTACGATAAATGACAAAGTTTGAGGCAACTAACTCATCCAAACATAGATCATGAAACAATGATTCATATTGAGAAAAGATTGTAAAATTTATCGGATGTCCCCCGAACACCGGACGAGTCCGAAAGTCGCTAAACCATGCATTAGACGCGTCTAGCGACACAAATAATCGTTCGTCATATGTATTCGGATCATGGGGACAAGGCGGGTTGAACAACGGATGAATGGGTTGTTGTTCAACTACTTGCTCAATTGGAGGGAGAGGATTCGAAGAGGAAGCTCCCTCAGTTCGAGTCCTTTTCCCACGATTGGGCAAGCGAGGAGCCATTTGCAAGAAAATAGAGAACTTGAAATGGAGAGAAAGAAGAGGGTATACCTGAAATCAACAACAAACAGTGGAAGAGAATGATGATAAACCCTTTTCCCTTGATTTTGAGAAGGAATGGAGCACACTAGATAGAAAACTAGGGTTAGGGTTTGTAGGAGAAAGTTTGGAGAGGTGGAGAAGAAGAAAAGAATGAAGGAGAGAGATAAAAACCCGAAAATAAAGAGAGAGTTTTCTTTGGTCGGAGGGAATCTGAACCGTACAATCTAAAAAGATCAAACGGCGGAGGCTGTCCCCGACGCTGGAACAATGGGACCGAACTCGGCCTGAACTCTGGTAGGGACAGAGTTCGGCCCGAGTTCTGAGTTCATGTCCCAGAACATAAGTCAGGCCAAAAATTAGAGAAAATGGTTAAGTGGTGAAAAAGAGTTAGAAATGAGGATAAAAGCTTGATGAAATCAATCAGATAGATAGAGAGGTAGACTAATATCAGAATGAACTTAGAAATTAGTAAATAGGCAATAATAAATCAAAACAAACCATATAATAAACAAGGAAATATAATATAATTCAATAGTTTGAATTTGCCATGGGTTAGCTGCAGGAGCCGGATCCCAGCTAGCGGTAGTCCTGAGGACTAGTGCACCGTGTCGCTTAGGCTTTTACGTCTTGTTGTCAGAAGGACCCTTTCGGCTTGTACCCATACCAAATTCATCGTAAAAGAATCATACTATACTCGATATTTACGCAGGTGAGTTTCAATTTATGACCGCTTCATCTAAAATTCCAAGTTTACGACAAAGAAAATTGAAGCGCTCTTCGGATAAAGGCTTAGTAAAGAAGTCTGCTAGCTGATGATCAGTGTCAATAAATTCTAAGTTAATCATGCCATTTTGCTGATGATCACGCAAAAAGTGGTGTCGAATCTCAATGTATTTAGTGCGTGAGTGGCAGACAGGGTTCTTAGTCAAATTAATGGCACTAGTGTTGTCACAGAATATAGGAATATGCATGAAAGATAACTTATAGTCTTCAAGGGTTTGCTTCATCCACGGAATTTGTGCACAACAACGCCCAGCTGCTATGTATTCAGCTTCTGTTGTGGATAGTGCGACAGAGTTCTGCTTCTTGCTAAACCAGGAGACTAAAGCCTTTCCTAATAAATGACACGTGCCGCTCGTACTTTTACGGTCGACCTTGCATCCAGCGAAGTCAGCATCAGAGTAACCAATAAGGTTAAATGATGTGGACTTGGGATACCATAGGCCCACTGTAACCGTACCCTTAAGGTATCGAAAGATACGCTTAACCGCGATCATGTGTGATTCCTTAGGATTAGCTTGATATCTAGCACATAGGCAAACACTAAACATGATATCGGGACGACTAGCAGTTAAATAAAGTAAGCTGCCTATCATACCTCGATACTTACGTTGAACAACAGGTTTGCCGCTCTCATCTGGTTCGAGTTTGGTTGAAGTAGCCATTGGAGTGCTGATTGGTTTGACGTTGTCAAGATCGAACTTCTTCAGCATGTCCTTGGTATACTTCGATTGACAGATGAAAGTTCCATTAGCCATTTGTTTCACTTGCAGGCCAAGAAAGTAGTTGAGCTCTCCCATCATGCTCATCTCAAATTCCGTCTGCATATACTTGGCAAATTCTTGACAGAGGGTTTCATCAGTAGAGCCAAAAATGATATCATCAACATAGATTTGAATCAACAGAATAGTGTCTTTAAAAGATTTTATAAACAGTGTAGTGTCAATTTTCCCTTTTGAAAAACCTTTCTCAAGTAAGAAACTACTTAGCCTTTCATACCAAGCTCTGGGGGCTTGTTTGAGGCCATAAAGCGCTTTCTTTAGCTTGAACACGTGGTCGGGAAATTTGTGATTTTCAAAGCCAGGAGGTTGTTTCACATAAACTTCCTCCTTAATAAAACCATTCAAGAAAGCACTTTTCACATCCATTTGAAATAATTTAAAGTTTTGAAAATTAGCAAAAGCACAAAGCATCCGAATGGATTCTAGTCTAGCAACAGGAGCATACGTCTCATCGTAGTCGATACCTTCCTCTTGGTTGTATCCTTGAGCTACTAGACGAGCTTTGTTACGTGTGACTGAACCATCTTCATTTACTTTGTTTCTAAAAACCCATTTAGTACCAATTATCGAGTGATTAACCGGTTTAGGAACGAGTTCCCATACTTGGCTTCTCTCGAATTGGTTGAGTTCTTCTTGCATAGCAGAAATCCAAAATTCATCATTAAAAGCTTCAGAAATGTTTTTAGGCTCTACTTGTGAAATGAAGGCAGTGCTAGCAACGGAGTCTCTTAGTGATGATCTAGTAGTTACTCCACGTGAAACTTCTCCTATAACTAAATTTTCTGGATGAGAAGGTTTGAAAGAGAATTTCTTAGGCAAACCCTCCAGAGAATCAGTTTCGGTTGAAGTATTCATTGGAGTAGAAGTTGATGGCTCAACGTCATCATCAAGAGTACTTACTGCACTGTTATCTTCATCAAAAGTCACATTTGTTGACTCTTCCACAATAAGTGAGCATTTATTAAAAACTCTATATCCCTTACTCTTGGCGGCATAACCAAGAAAGATACCATCGTCAGCTTTGGCATCAAATTTGCCTAAGTTGTCTTTGGTGTTAAGGATAAAACATCTACAACCAAAAACTTTAAAATAAGAAACATTGGGGGTTCTCCCAAACCAAAGCTCATAGGGTGTTTTCTTCGTAATGGGACGAATCAGCACCCTATTCAAAATGTGGCATGCTGTACTGACAGCTTCTGCCCAAAAGTATTTTGGAAGTGAAAATTTATTCAACATGACTCTGGCCATATTGCCGAGAGTTCTATTCTTCCGCTCCACAACACCATTTTGTTGAGGAGTTCTAGGACAAGAAAATTCATGATCAAAACCATTTGCATTACAAAAATTTTCAAAATCATAATTTACGAATTCGCCTCCATGATCACTTCGGATTCGAGTAATCATGTAGTCTTTTTCGTTTTGAACTTTCTTTACAAAAACTTTGAAAACAGAAATAGCATCGCTCTTATTGGCGAGAAAGAAAACCCAAGTAAATCTCGAAAAATCATCAACAATAACAAATGCATAAAGTTTGCCACCAAGGCTAGCTATTCTACTAGGACCAAATAAATCCATATGAAGTAGTTGCAAGGGTCTAGTGGTACTTACAGAGTTGATGGAATGAAATGAGGATTTAGTTGCCTTGTTTAGTTCACATTCGGCACATACCGTGTCCTTTTTGAATGTGATGTCAGGCAATCCTCTCACTAGCTTCTTGGTAGACAGCCTGGATATAGCATCCATGTTGGCATGACCAAGACGCTGGTGCCAAAGTAGTCGTTCGTCTTTGTGGGCATATAGACATCTACCTGCATTGTTAGTATTTATAGAAAGATAGAAAATATATATGTTGTCCTCTCTTTTTCCTTCAAAAGTAATGTCTCCTGTTGACCTATCATAGATGTAGCAACTATTTTGTCCAAAGTTAATATCATATCCATGATCAGCAAGATGACTAATGCTGAGCAGGTTATGCTTTAACTCGGTCACTAGGCAGACATCCTTTATTACAGGAGAAGGAGGATGACCAATGATACCATTACCTATTATGTGCCCTTTGAGATTGTTACCGAAGGATACATATCCTTCTCTCTTCATCGATAGTGATGCAAAAAGATTTGCGTCTCCCGTCATATATCGCGAGCATCCACTATCGAGAATCTACTTACTTTCAGTTGAAGAGGGAAGGTCCACCTACATCAAGAGTAGATGTGACCTTTGCAACCCGAGTTCTTGAGGGTCCTGAAAAGTTAGTCTTTGGAAACCAAGCATATATCTTTTTATCTACAAGTCTTCTAACTTTGCACTGTGGTGAGATGTGTCCATGTGATCCACAGTAAGTACAGATAGCATTCTTATTTATACTAGGAGCATGAGAATAATATCTATAAGCAACAGGATGAGGATGAACATAATGTGAAGAGTTAGCATGGTGATGATGATTATGCATAGAATGAGTGGCATGGTGATGGTGTCTATGAGGCATATCATGATGGTATTGTCTATGATGTGTGACATGCTGATATTGTCTATATGGCATGGCATGATGATTTTGTCTATATGGCATATGATGATCTTGTCTATATGGCATTGCATGATGATCTTGTCTATATGGCATGGCATGATGATTCCTATGTGTGGAGTGATGTTGATTGTGTCTTTATGCATGATGATTGTGTACTGAGTGAGAATTATTCTTACGTGCACGTGGTTTGTGAAAGTTTGTGTATATAAATGCATGGTTATGTGCTGCATGAGAATGACGTGGTTGACTAGCATGAGTGGTGCTGTGCCCATGTGATTGGGTTTGAGGTTGAACAACCTGTTTACCCAATTTGGTTTCTAATCTTTTAGAAACAGCTTGCAGTTCATCAACCTTAATATTTAAGCCATATATCTTAGTCATGGAAATCTTGTGTCTACTATTTTCTTCAGCAAGCAATGTGTTGAGTGTAGTGATTTCTTGAGTTTGTTGCTCAATACGTGCTTCAGCATCATGTAAGCCTAATTTAAGCTTGGATACTTCATCAGTGTCATTAATGGTGTCGTGTTTCTAACATTATCAAGAAGTAAAGAAATTCTTTGTATCTCATCTTCAAGACTTTTGATTTTGTCCTTGGCATGTTTGTATTTACCGATGACCTTTTTGTGATCATCGAGTAAATCAGTGAAAGCATCGCCAAGTTCATCAAAAGAGAAGTCATCTAGAGTTTCGTTAGATACCTTGTTGGAAGTTGCCATTAGGCACACATTTGCTGTATCTTGAGGAGAGTCATTTTTTTCCTCGGAGTCACTCGCTTCACTTTCATGCCAAATGCCTGTGTTGGCATATTTCTTTGATGAGTTCTTTTTGTATGGCTTCTCATAGCGATTGCTCTTCTTCAGGAATAGGCAGTCTTTTTGGACATGTCCAGTCTTCTTGCAACCGTAACAAGTTAGCTCTTCTTCATCGTCTTCTTGTGATTCCTTCTTCCTTCGATTGAAGCGAAGGAATTTCCTGAAGTTGCGAACCATAAGAGCTTGGTCTTCATCATCCGAGTTATCTTCTTCGGTCTCATCGTGATTAGCCCTTCGCTGATGAACTTTGAGTGCGATCTCCCTGGTCTTCGGAGCAGGCTCTTCGAAGTCCTTGAGATCAAGCTCGTGAGTCATGAGCTTACCCATCAAGGTCTCCATTGACAATATTGTGAGATCGTTTCCTTCTATGATGGCAGTCACCTTAGGGTTCCAAATCTTTGGTAACCCTCTGAGCAACTTACGAATCTTCTCGTGGTTTGAGTACTGCTTTCCAAGCGAGGATAGAGGATTGATGATGTCGAGGAATCTTGTGAACATTTGAGTGATCGTCTCATTTGGCTTCATCTTGAAGGCTTCGTATTCTTGAGTGAGACGGCTTATTTTGGATTCCTTGACCTGTGTGGTTCCTTCATGCATCACTTCTAGAAGTCTCCATACTTCATGAGCAGTGGTGCATGTAGAGACCCTGTTGAACTCATTCCTGTCTATAGCACAGAATAAAGCATTAATAGCCCTAGCATCTAAACTTGCCTATTTCTTCACCTCGACAGAATATTTGTCGTGTGGTTTCTCAATGAGGTCACCATCGATAACTATCCTGGCGGGCTTTTTGTAACCGTCAGTGACGACAGTCCACAGGTCAAAGTCTAGAGACTTAAGATAGAAGCTCATCCTTGTTTTCCAATATGTGTAGTTAGTCCCATCAAATAGGGGAGGCCTATGTCACCCCCAGTTTTCAAATTAGGGGTATTTTCGTCATTTTCAAGTTTTATAATATTTTAGGAATTTTATGTGATTTTATATGATTTTTAGGAATTTATTTGAGTCGGTTTGAATTTTATCCAATTCGGACCCAATTTGGAGACCCGGGTAGCCTGGACCTTAGTGGGACCCACATACTAGCTGGGCTTAGCCCATGTACCATCAAAAATAGGCTAGAAATTATTAACCTATTTTTCATGACTTAATTAGTCATTTTAGAGACTTAATTAGTCATTTAGAATCGAACCGAATTGAACCGAACCAACCCAAACTTGAAATGAACCCAAACTAGAGTTAATGGGTTGGGGGCTATTGGATCCCAACCCAATAACCCCCCCCCCCCCCCCCCCCCCCCCCCCCCCCCCCAAGTGGCCGGCCACCATTAAACCCCCCCCCCCCCCTTTCTTCTTTCTTCTTCACAAAGTAATCTTTCTCTCTCTCTTTCTCAAATTTTCTCTCTCTCCAAGCTCTCTCTCTCCATCACCATTAGGTATGCCATTAAACCCCTCATTAACTCTCCTTTCCATTTATGACATTCACAATAAGTGTAGAGAATCCCATTCTCTACACTTTGCCCCTATCTAGTAGGTTTTTCCTTAGAATTTGGTTAAGGGGTTAATTAGGAGGATTAAATGTTAATAGTATATATATATATATATATATATATGTATATATATATATATAGGGATATATATGTGTTTGTATATAGATATATATATAGAGGAATATATATGTATGTATGTATTTGTGTGTGTGTGTAGAGAGTGGTAGAGGAGAGGATGAGAATGGTGGTGTGGTTGTGTGTGTGAGAGTGTGTGTATATATATATGTATAGGTGTGTGTACATATGTATATATGTGTGTATATATATAGGTATATGTGTGTGGGTGTATATGTGTATAGAGAGGGGAGAAGAGGATATATATATGGTTATATATATATATATAGATAGAGGGATAAATAGATAGATATATAGATAAGTATATATATATATATATATATAAGAGAGGAGAGGAGAGGATTAAGAGGAGGAGAAGGGAGAGTAGAGCAGCAGCAGCTCGCAGTTGCAGCAGCAGCAGCAAGCAGCATAGCAGCAGCAGCAGCTTGCAGGCAGCAGCAGCAGCAGGGCAGCCTTAAACCCCCCCCCCATTGACCCCATTGTGACCCCCCTAGCACCCTATAAACCCCCCACTTAGTATATATATATGTAGGTATATATATATAGATATATATAGGTTTATATATAGAAGATTAGATAAGGAGATTAGATAGAAAGAAGGGAGAAAAGAAGAGTGAATGAGAAAAATAGGAAAAGAGTTTAAGGATTTAGAATTAGAGAAGGAAACTAGAGGAATAAGGAAAAGTGAAGAAGAATAAGAGGGAGGATTAAGAAGAGGAATAAGAGAAGAAGAGGGAGATTAGAGGAGTTGAGAAGAAGAGAAATTAGAATCGAGAATCAAGAAGAGTTAGAATCGAGAATCAATAGAGAGGGTTTAGTTAGAAATCGAGTTAGAGGGCGAATTTGAGCCCGGAGCGTCGGATCGCGACGAAACTTGACATAGGCCTAGAATACGTGATTTAGATTTTGCGGGTAAGCTTCCGGATGGAAATCGGGGTCATAGGACGCCGGTATCGCGCCGTGTCAGTGCGTATCTCGAAATATTCGAGATTTCTGCAAAGGGCCGTAAGGTGGACTAAACGTCCGCTTTACTTAGGTATTTTGGTAGATAACGAACCTATAGGATAGTACCCTACTACCCTAGGGAGATCGGGTCAAAATAACGAGCGTAGATGGGTTAACTAGCTAGTCGCCGAAGGGTGAAATTTGCCCTTTTTAAGGCAAAAATAGGAATTTGGCCTACGGCCGAGAAATTGAGTTTGAAGTCCGAGATGGACTTCGACATAGGTTATATAGGTTGGTAATGAGTAGGATTAGCTGTCTAAACCTAGTCTTGGACCCGGTTGACCACGGTTGACTTTTTGGACTAAAAGTCAACTATGGGTCAACACTTTACCCAATTTGGTCCCAAATTCCATCCAACTTGGACCGTTGACTAAAAGTCAACTATTAGTCACCAGTGACCTAGAGTTGACCTAGTGTTGACCTCGAGTTGACCAGAATTGACCCGTTGACCAAAAGTCAACGGTAAGCCAGTTTTCGACCTAGATTGATCCGGTTTAACTTCTAATGTTCTCCCATGACCAAGATTGACCCGACTAGACATGTCTTGACCTAGAATGACTAAATAGGGTTTATTTTGATTTAACTTTACTTCCTAAACTTAGTATTGATACGTCTTGTTCTCTATAGGTCCTCGAGACGCTGCATTTGCTCCGATTGACGTACCATATCATATTTCAGGCGAGTACATTCTCTGACACTTTTCCAATTTATGCTGACTGATATAATCCATGTAATTAGTGTAGATATGCTTGTTCTCGACACATTGGTCACACGGGTTGGTATTCATGGATCCCGACATGAGGTGTTATTCCTTGTTGTCTTGGTATGTCTTGTGCAAGCCCCCTTGTAGTTCTTGTGCAGTACATGGACGCAGATTCTCGAGGAGACTAGCTCCCTTCTCGTAGAATCCCGCGTCGTGACGTGTCTTGTTTGGATCCACTCTACCAGTCGGGGACGGGGAGTATTAGTGTAGACATGTGGTCATTATCCACCTTGTTACTCTTGTAGACCTTGTGAGTGTTAATCATACACTCCACGTATGATTAACCAGGCCAGTAGACCTTGTGCAAGACCCAAGCCGGCCACATGTTGTAGCTAGTATTCACACACTTAGATATATGATTCTTGATTCTTGTACATGCCATGATCAGTTTACTTGCCTTGTTCTAGCTTCAGTTTTATAGCTTACCTTGCCATGATTCTCACATGTACATTCCATGATTTTCTTGTATATACTCTCTATTTACAGATTATAGCTTTTGTCATATCTTATGAAATGTTGTTAGTGGATTGTACTCGTTCCATCCTGACAGGATATGTTGAAAATATTACAGATGCAGATGAGGGAGACTACTGTACCTACTACAGTCCGGATGACGTAGTGGGAATAGACTTGGAGACTTTGGTCCAGCAGGGCTTAGCTCCGCCTGATGAGACCCTACCTATTACTTAGTTAGTGTAGGTCTTTTGTACTGGACATTGTCTCCAGCTACTTTTGAGACTGTATTACATTTTGGACTGTACTAGAGACTTGGACTGTATATATTCTTTGTGTTTGGACTTGACAGGTTATTATTATTTTATCGTCTTGTTGTCTGTACATTTCAGTCTTTACTTTATTATCTTAGAGTCGTGATTGAGTACTCGTATATATATTCAATGCTTGTCCTCCGTTCGGAGTTGACCATATTCTCGACAGGTTTTTGTTATATATATAAACTGTTTAGAGTAGAAAATACACAGCGTTCCACGCCGATTTTTCGGTGAGGGCTGGGCGTTGTCGCGTCACGTGCCCTTTTAGCGGGTGCGGGTCGTGACACGTTTTTAGTGGTGGCCCATGCAGGTCAGAAGTCGCAATTAGTGCAATGTCGTAGCGGCACTCGTCTTAGAGTGTTGACTACGAGCCTGTGTTACACATAGGTGGTAGTAGGCTAAGAGTGCTCAATCACAGTAGGATCTTTCCTTGCTTATCTTGCTTACCGTCTTTGATATTGATTTACTGCATTCTAGCTGTCCTCCTTTGATATAATCTTTCTTGTGCCATATTGATATCTTCTTTTCAATCTGTCTCTAGGATAGTTATGACTCACTCTCCTGGCGAGGAGCACGGGGAGACGGAGAGGTCTGCCACCTCTGGCGGACAGGCACCGGTCACCTCCCCTGCAGATGGGACTTCTGTTGGAGCTCTCGGAGGTACTCCTCCAGCTACCTCGATGACAGTTCCTGGGGTCATTGCGGGTACTCTTCCCGCAGTGCCCGGGGCCACGACGGAAGCAGTCGGGGGCGTTCTTCCTCCTCCTGTGCAGCGGATTCCTCCGCCAGTTGCAGGCGTACTTCCACCTCCACCTCCTCTGCCTACAGATATGGGGCAGATGCTTACCTTCCTCCAGCAGATACTGGAGACTCAGAGAGCCCAGATCGAGGCTCAGCAGAGGCAGACAGACGCGATGCGTCAGGGCATGGAGGATGCCCATCAGTTGGCCCTTGCAGCCGTGGAGCAGAGGGCTCCTCATCCGGGGACGCGACCGAGGTACGGGGATATCCAGGACTTCAGGAAGCTCGGGCCCCGTGACTTTAGCGGGACCGAGGGTGTGGTCTATGCAGACGATTGGCTCGAGGATATCGAGCGGCAGATGAGGGCCTGCCGCCTGGCAGAGGACCTGAGGGTCGAGGCGGTAGGTTTGCAGTTGCTAGACATTGCGCGCACCTGGTTCAGAAACGAGCCAGCCCTAGCTGGAGAGGGCCGTACTTGGGCAGAGTTCACGCTCCTCTTCAGGGAGAAGTTCTTTTCCCCTACGGACAAGATTGACCTGGTGCGACAGTTCCAGGATTTGCAGCAGGGCAGTCTATCTGTGGAGGAGTACGCGGCGGAGTTCGGCCGTCTGAGCCGATACGCAGAGTACATGGTTCGAGACCCGGAGACCAGGGCGAGCCGTTTCAGGGAGGGGTTGGCTTGGGATATCAAGCACCTCATTCCCTCCTTCTATGAGACATATACCCAGATCTATACGGAGGCCCGCAAGGTAGAGCGGGAGTGGGGCTTGAAGCCCAAGAGGGAGCGTGATCATTTCTCGGGAGCTTCTAGCAGCGCGGGGGCTGCTAAGCGCCCTCAGCTTCAGCATCGTTCTTTCCAGCATCACCAGCCGCAGGTTCAGACCCGAGCACCAGTTCAGCAGCAGGTGCAGCACACTCAGCCGAGGCAGGCACAGCATGGGGCTCCTTGCCACTTCTGCAGGAGGCCTGGTCACGTTTGGGAGGTTTGCCGGAAGAGGCTGGGCTTATGCCTCTACTGCGGGGAGGCTGGACATCAGTTGAGGGATTGTCCTGCGAACCCTCGCAGGGTAGTCCGTGGAGCGGTAGCAGCTCAGGGGGCACCGACGAGAGTTCCTGCAGTGCAGCAGAGGGGTCCACTTCCGACCCAGCAGCAGCGGTTTGTTCAGCACCACCAGCAGCGGGGTGGTCAGGGTAGAGCCTTTGCTCTTGCAGCTGAGGAGATCGAGCCAGTCACAGATGTAGTTGCAGGTTCGGTTCTTCTTGATTCTTTTCCTGCCTTAGCATTGTTTGATTCAGGTGCTACGCACAGTTTTGTGTCAGTTTCTTTTGCACTTAGGCACAACATCATTGCTGAATATCTGGGTAGGACTTGCAAGATTATGACTGGGAATGGCATCATCCTAGTTAATAATGTTTGCAAGGGGCGGAGAGTTTCCTTGAAAGGCCGGAAGCTGGGTGCGTGTCTGCTCGTAATGCCACTTCCGAGTTACGATGTGGTACTCGGTATGGATTGGTTGAGCATGCACCACGCTAGCATCGACTGCAGAGGGGGCAGGATTCTGTTTAGGCCGCCGGGAGAGCCGGAGTATGAGTTCACCAGGGGTGCAGTGGAGCAGGGAGATGGTTTCTGCGGAGCGTTGTTGGCGGGGCCGGTGTTGCCACATCCACTTATTGCTGAGTACTTGGATGTCTTTCCCGAGGAGCTGCCCGGGATGCCGCCAGATCGTGATGTTGAGTTCTCTATAGATCTAGTGCCGGGCGCTGAGCCTATCTCCCAGCACGTCTATAGAGTCAACAATAGCGAGTTAGCGGAGCTAAAGAAGCAGGTCGACGAGCTGGAGGACAAGGGCTTTATTCGATCTAGCTCTTCACCTTGGGGTGCGCCAGTTCTTTTCGTCCCCAAGAAGGATGGTACGGTACGTCTGTGTATTGATTACAGGGCGCTCAACAACCTTACCATCAAGAACAAGTATCCTCTGCCGAGGATTGATGACTTGTTCGACCAGTTGAGCGGCGCGAGGGTGTTCTCGAAGATTGACTTGCGTACTGGGTACCATCAGCTGAAGGTGAAGCGGGATGACATTCCGAAGACTGCCTTTCGGACCCGCTATGGCCAGTATGAGTATACCGTCATGCCGTTTGGGTTGACCAACGCCCCGGCGGTATTCATGAACTTGATGAACAAGGTATTTCACCAGTACCTTGACAAGTTCGTGGTGGTCTTCATTGATGACATTCTCATCTATTCGAAGACACCAGAGGAGCACGAGGAGCACCTGAGGATTGTGTTGGACACTCTCAGGAGGGAGCAGCTGTACGGGAAGTTGTCCAAGTGCGAGTTCTTCTTGGATCGCGTGGAGTTCCTAGGCCATGTTGTCTCTGGCGAGGGGATTTCAGTGGATCCGAAGAAGATTTCTGCAGTGGAGTCCTGGTCGACACCGAGCTCAGTAGCAGAGGTTCGGAGTTTTCTGGGTCTGGCGGGTTACTACCGGAGGTTCGTGCAGGACTTTTCCAGGATTGCCCAGCCGATGACCCGCCTTACCAGGAAGGACGAGGAGTTTGTTTGGTCCGATGAGTGCCAGGCCGCCTTCGAGGAGTTGAAGGCGAGGTTGACTACAGCTCCTATCTTGACGCTGCCATCTGGATCTGGTGGTTATACGATCTATAGTGATGCTTCAGGACGGGGTTTGGGTTGTGTGCTTCAGCAGCACGGGAAGGTAATTGCCTATACATCTAGGCAGTTACGTCCTCATGAGAGGAATTACCCTACCCACGATCTTGAGCTGGCAGCGGTCATCTTTGCCTTGAAGCTGTGGAAACACTATCTGTACGGAGAGCGTGTGGAGATCTATACTGACCACAAGAGCTTGAAGTACGTGTTTACCCAGAAGGAGCTGAATATGAGGCAGAGGCGATGGTTAGAGCTGATGAAGGATTTTGATATATCCTTGCAGTACCATCCGGGGAAGGCCAACGTGGTCGCGGATGCTTTGAGCAGGTATCCCGTGGCTATGTGTTTGACGATGGATCGTCACCTTCTGGCAGATCTGGAGAGCTTGGGCATAGAGGTGATAGTTCCTGGGTTCGAGGCGCAGATGTGGGGTCTGCAGGTGCAGTCGGAGCTGATGGACAGAGTCAGGGCAGCTCAGTTTGAGGATGAGGCTCTGAGAGTCATCAGGGAGCAGGTCCAGATGGGACTGTTGGAGGAGTTCTCTTTAGCAGGGGATGGGTCGTTGAGGCATGGTACCAGGTTGTGCGTGCCGAACGGAGGACTTCGAGAGGAGGTTCTTCAGGAGGCGCACCGTTCTCAGTACTCTATGCATCCCGGAGCCAACAAGATGTATAGGGACCTGAGACAGCATGTTTGGTGGTATGGCATGAAGCGAGAGGTGGCTCAGTTCATTGCGAGATGCTTAGTGTGCCAGCAGGTGAAGGCCGGGAGGCAGAGACCCGGTGGATTGCTCCAGCCACTTCCCATTCCTGAGTGGAAGTGGGAGCACATCACTATGGACTTTGTATCTGGGCTTCCGCGCTCTCCAGGAGGGAAGGATGCGATTTGGGTCATTGTTGATCGATTGACCAAATTGGCCCACTTTTTGCCTTTCAAAGTGGGTTTGTCGACGGAGAGGTTGGCCGAGATGTACGTGCGGCAGATAGTCCGATTACATGGGGTGCCAGTGAGTATAGTCTCGGATCGGGACAGCCGATTCACTTCCCACTTCTGGCGGAGTTTGCAGCTTAGCTTGGGCACATCGCTCAAGTTCAGTACAGCATATCACCCCCAGACAGACGGGCAGTCGGAGAGGACGATTCAGACCCTCGAGGATATGCTGCGTACCTGTGTCTTGGATTTCGGGGGATCTTGGGAGGACCACCTTCACTTGGTAGAGTTTGCTTACAACAACAGCTACCAGGCCAGTATAGAGATGTCACCTTTCGAGGCTCTATACAGACGGAGGTGCCGTACTCCTTTGTCGTGGGATGATGTCGGCGAGAGGGTTTTGCTTGGCCCTGAGATGGTGGTAGATGCTGCAGAGAAGGTCAGGGTTATCAGAGATAGACTTCGGGTGGCGCAGGATAGGCAGCGGCACTGGGCCGATAGCCACCGGAGACCATTGGAGTTTGAGGTATAAATTAGATTTTCTAGTACTTGAGTCTGATTGTGATTGTTTTAGATAAGCTCTAAGTCTTGTTTTGTTCTAGGTTGATGATCTTGTCTTTCTGCGGATTTCTCCGACGCGTGGCACGATTCGTTTTGGTGGCGGCGGGAAGCTTAGTCCACGATACATCGGACCGTTCCGTATCCTGGACAGGGTCGGTGCGGTGGCTTACCGACTGGAGTTACCGCCAGCACTGGAGGGAGTGCACTGTGTGTTCCACGTGTCGCAGCTGAGACGGTACGTGGCAGATCCCAGTCACGTCTTAGACCACTCCGAGATCGAGGTGGGACCGACACTCAGCTACCCAGAGAAGCCGGTCGAGATCTTGGACCGAAGAGAGAAGGTGCTCCGGAACCAGGTCATTCCCTTGGTTCGCGTTGCATGGAGACACCACTCTCCAGGTGAGTCCACCTGGGAGAGGGAGGACGACATGCGGGAGCGATTCCCATATCTCTTCGAGCCTTGAGGTAAATTCTTTCCTTTTCTTCCTTGTTCTGTTCATGATTACTGTTTTAGCCCTCATTCAATTTCGAGGACGAAATTTTTTAAGGAGAATAGATTTGTCACCCCCAGTTTTCAAATTAGGGGTATTTTTGTCATTTTCAAGTTTTATAATATTTTAGGAATTTTATGTGATTTTATATGATTTTTAGGAATTTATTTGAGTCGGTTTGAATTTTATCCAATTCGGACCCAATTTGGAGACCCAGGTAGCCTGGACCTTAGTGGGACCCACATACTAGCTGGGCTTAGCCCATGTACCATCAAAAATAGGCTAGAAATTATTAACCTATTTTTCATGACTTAATTAGTCATTTTAGAGACTTAATTAGTCATTTAGAATCGAACCGAATTGAACCGAACCAACCCAAACTTGAAATGAACCCAAACTAGAGTTAATGGGTTGGGGGCTATTGGATCCCAACCCAATAACCCCCCCCCCCCCCCCCCCCCCCCCCCAAGTGGCCGGCCACCATTAAACCCTCCCTCCCCCCTTCTTCTTTCTTCTTCACAAAGTAATCTTTCTCTCTCTCTTTCTCAAATTTTCTCTCTCTCCAAGCTCTCTCTCTCCATCACCATTAGGTATGCCATTAAACCCCTCATTAACTCTCCTTTCCATTTATGACATTCACAATAAGTGTAGAGAATCCCATTCTCTACACTTTGCCCCTATCTAGTAGGTTTTTCCTTAGAATTTGGTTAAGGGGTTAATTAGGAGGATTAAATGTTAATAGTATATATATATATATATATGTATATATATATATATATATAGGGATATATATGTGTTTGTATATAGATATATATATATAGGGGAATATATATGTATGTATGTATTTGTGTGTGTGTGTAGAGAGTGGTAGAGGAGAGGATGAGAATGGTGGTGTGGTTGTGTGTGTGAGAGTGTGTGTATATATATATGTATAGGTGTGTGTACATATGTATATATGTGTGTATATATAGGTATATGTGTGTGGGTGTATATGTGTATAGAGAGGGGAGAAGAGGATATATATATGGTTATATATATATATATATAGATAGAGGGATAAATAGATAGATATATAGATAAGTATATATATATATATATATATAAGAGAGGAGAGGAGAGGATTAAGAGGAGGAGAAGGGAGAGTAGAGCAGCAGCAGCTCGCAGTTGCAGCAGCAGCAGCAAGCAGCATAGCAGCAGCTTGCAGGCAGCAGCAGCAGCAGGGCAGCCTTAAACCCCCCCCCCCCCATTGACCCCATTGTGACCCCCCTAGCACCCTATAAACCCCCCACTTAGTATATATATATGTAGGTATATATATATAGATATATATAGGTTTATATATAGAAGATTAGATAAGGAGATTAGATAGAAAGAAGGGAGAAAAGAAGAGTGAATGAGAAAAATAGGAAAAGAGTTTAAGGATTTAGAATTAGAGAAGGAAACTAGAGGAATAAGGAAAAGTGAAGAAGAATAAGAGGGAGGATTAAGAAGAGGAATAAGAGAAGAAGAGGGAGATTAGAGGAGTTGAGAAGAAGAGAAATTAGAATCGAGAATCAAGAAGAGTTAGAATCGAGAATCAATAGAGAGGGTTTAGTTAGAAATCGAGTTAGAGGGCGAATTTGAGCCCGGAGCGTCGGATCGCGACGAAACTTGACATAGGCCTAGAATACGTGATTTAGATTTTGCGGGTAAGCTTCCGGATGGAAATCGGGGTCATAGGACGCCGGTATCGCGCCGTGTCAGTGCGTATCTCAAAATATTCGAGATTTCTGCAAAGGGCCGTAAGGTGGACTAAACGTCCGCTTTACTTAGGTATTTTGGTAGATAACGAACCTATAGGATAGTACCCTACTACCCTAGGGAGATCGGGTCAAAATAACGAGCGTAGATGGGTTAACTAGCTAGTCGCCGAAGGGTGAAATTTGTCCTTTTTAAGGCAAAAATAGGAATTTGGCCTACGGCCGAGAAATTGAGTTTGAAGTCCGAGATGGACTTCGACATAGGTTATATAGGTTGGTAATGAGTAGGATTAGCTGTCTAAACCTAGTCTTGGACCCGGTTGACCACGGTTGACTTTTTGGACTAAAAGTCAACTATGGGTCAACACTTTACCCAATTTGGTCCCAAATTCCATCCAACTTGGACCGTTGACTAAAAGTCAACTATTAGTCACCAGTGACCTAGAGTTGACCTAGTGTTGACCTCGAGTTGACCAGAATTGACCCGTTGACCAAAAGTCAACGGTAAGCCAGTTTTCGACCTAGATTGATCCGGTTTAACTTCTAATGTTCTCCCATGACCAAGATTGACCCGACTAGACATGTCTTGACCTAGAATGACTAAATAGGGTTTATTTTGATTTAACTTTACTTCCTAAACTTAGTATTGATACGTCTTGTTCTCTATAGGTCCTCGAGACGCTGCATTTGCTCCGATTGACGTACCATATCATATTTCAGGCGAGTACATTCTCTGACACTTTTCCAATTTATGCTGACTGATATAATCCATGTAATTAGTGTAGATATGCTTGTTCTCGACACATTGGTCACACGGGTTGGTATTCATGGATCCCGACATGAGGTGTTATTCCTTGTTGTCTTGGTATGTCTTGTGCAAGCCCCCTTGTAGTTCTTGTGCAGTACATGGACGCAGATTCTCGAGGAGACTAGCTCCCTTCTCGTAGAATCCCGCGTCGTGACGTATCTTGTTTGGATCCACTCTACCAGTCGGGGACGGGAAGTATTAGTGTAGACATGTGGTCATTATCCACCTTGTTACTCTTGTAGACCTTGTGAGTGTTAATCATACACTCCACGTATGATTAACCAGGCCAGTAGACCTTGTGCAAGACCCAAGCCGGCCACATGTTGTAGCTAGTATTCACACACTTAGATATATGATTCTTGATTCTTGTACATGCCATGATCAGTTTACTTGCCTTGTTCTAGCTTCAGTTTTACAGCTTACCTTGCCATGATTCTCACATGTACATTCCATGATTTTCTTGTATATACTCTCTATTTACAGATTATAGCTTTTGTCATATCTTGTGAAATGTTGTTAGTGGATTGTACTCGTTCCATCCTGACAGGATATGTTGAAAATATTACAGATGCAGATGAGGGAGACTACTGTACCTACTACGGTCCGGATGACGTAGTGGGAATAGACTTGGAGACTTTGGTCCAGCAGGGCTTAGCTCCGCCTGATGAGACCCTACCTATTACTTAGTTAGTGTAGGTCTTTTGTACTGGACATTGTCTCCAGCTACTTTTGAGACTGTATTACATTTTGGACTGTACTAGAGACTTGGACTGTATATATTCTTTGTGTTTGGACTTGACAGGTTATTATTATTTTATCGTCTTGTTGTCTTTACATTTCAGTCTTTACTTTATTATCTTAGAGTCGTGATTGAGTACTCGTATATATATTCAATGCTTGTCCTCCGTTCGGAGTTGACCATATTCTCGACAGGTTTTTGTTATATATATAAACTGTTTAGAGTAGAAAATACACAGCGTTCCACGCCGATTTTTCGGTGAGGGCTGGGCGTTGTCGCGTCACGTGCCCTTTTAGCGGGTGCGGGTCGTGACAGCCTATGAGTGGACTGACCTTCACCATGATTGGAAATCAAGGATTGTGTGGTTGCCATGGATCAGCTCTTAGGATGTTAGTCCTTGTAAAGAGAACAGAGCTCTGATACCAATTGAAGAACAGTTTGGCAACTCTAGAGGGGGGTGAATAGAGTTTATATAGAAAAATAGCCAATTAAAAATAACTCTTTCACCAATAATAAATAATCAGAGTAAAGTGCGAAAAATAAATAGAGAGCAAAAGAGCATACGCAAACACAGCAATTTTAACCTGGTTTCCCTCGTGGAGGACTAGTCCAGGCCTGAGAACTCTAGCTCAGGATTAAATCCACTATTTGTGAAATAGTAGTTTACAACCCGTGCCTTTACTTCAGAAGAGCACGTCAACTTCTAACAGAGGATCGCAGTGGCGCTTGGAATTGTCCAAGCGACTTCTTCGACTCTTGCACAAGAATCCTAACTGAGAGATGCTGAGCACTCGAGACTTAGGAGGCTTGTGGCTAGTAGATGGGAAGGATATGGCTTATTTGAGCTTATAAGAGAGAAGAGAAGAGAAGAGAAGATTGGATGGATTGGAATGAGAGAATTTATGCCCTATTTATAGTGTTTTTATAGGCAGAATTCGGTCAGAATTCGGGTAGGAAAATTCAAATATTTGGCCATTGGACAACTAGCAACCAGCTAACCCTAAAATTAGGGTTCCTGATTTCTAGGGGACAGAGTTCGGCCCGAACTCTGTGTGGAGGCAGAGTTCGGCCCGAACTCTGTCTCCAGAGCACAGAGTGGTTCAAAGGGGACCATTTGGGAATTTTTGGTTTGGTGGAGCTTAGGATTTTTGGGTAGGCTATAGTCTAAGTTTTAAGAGCTCAGCATGACTCAGATTACATTAGTCTAGACTCAAAGAAAGTGTAAAATACAGACTCGAATCAACTGAGACACGGAAGCTGAGCTGTCTTCTGTCTTGAGCTTAATGCAGACGTCGTGTGTCGTATTGAATTATTACAGATATTATTTAGTCAATATTGTCAATATTTGGTTGACTGTGACTTTGTGTCAACAGTCCAGTCTAGTCTTGTCTAATTGTCATGACCCGCACCCGCTATTCCGGATACGAGACGTGTCCAAGCCAGCCTACGCCGCAGAGTCGACGGTAGAACGCTGTCAAGCCCGCAAGAATAAATGCTCAAGAAATAACATTTGATGCTCATTCACATTTCTAAATTTATTACAACATTTACAACATTTGTAATTAAAGGAAATACAATATTTTATAATTAATGAATCTGATACAATGCTTTCTATTTCTAGGTTGACCTCAGCATACCCATGCCTCCCCAGTGCTAAGAGTGATCGCGACTAAACCTGAAAAATGTTGGTTTCCAGTCAAGAATGGAACAAGTACACAAACCGACGACAATGCGAAAACATAATAGAATTAACAAGACATGAAAATAACATATAAGATATAAAAACTGGAAGATAACTGATGACATAGCACGATAGAGAAGAAAATAAGAAAAAACTAATAAAAGACATCTATCTAGGTGGTTTGAAATATCCTTTTCGACATGTGAACGGCTAGGGGTAAATACGGCATACTACACGTGTCGTGTGCAGCTGCTATCATTCACGAAAGACACGGGGGATAGTTCTGGGTAGTCCACATGTCTACTAAGATATTTCCCCTCCCGACTACTCCGTGTGACGAGCGTGTCAACAAGCAGCAAGATATATGTATAGACATGAAATGAGAAAGCTATTATGAATCGAAATCAATCAAAAAGTGCACTTGCCTGAGGTCCTTAGCTGGAGAAACCAATAATACTATACCACTCAATGAGCCACAATCAGTCAACATATGCAGAAGTCACCAGATGCTGAAATAAACAGTACCAACGTTCTCAGAATAGTCAAATTAGCTAGGATTGCTTGTCCTTAAGTCCAATTCTGGACACAGGGGCAAAACGATAATTTCGGACAAAAACGATGTCCGCCGTTGGACCCGCTTTACATCGAAAAGCGTGCTAGAGTCAACGGTCTCTAAAGTCGTCAAAGTACATGTCTACAAATCCTGTTTTCCGATATGAATCCAACCGTATGTCCAGAGTTGGATTCCGGTGGACCGTGCACAAAATCGCCCGTTGAGTGGAACCGTAGGGCCCACAAAACGATAATTTTATCAACTGTCTCAGAATGGGACCAAACTTGGCATGCAGGACCAAAAAAATGATACGGTCCTGTTGGCGCAAGTTTCGTCTCGATCTGACGAGTGTGCACAAAGTAATTAGAAAATTTGCAAAGTGCACGATACGGTGAATTTTGACGGATACGTATCAAATTCATCGCGCACACGCTACCAATTTGAATTCCGTCAAAGCCCACACGACTACGAAGCTGTTATGCAGCTTTCGATGCCTACTGTGCACGACCACATCGCCCGGTTTGGCGGGACGCACGTCGTGTGGATGGATTTTATGGTTTTTAAAACAGGTTTTTCTCAATATTGGGAAACCAATTTCTCGGCGCACAGTGATCAAAATTGATTTCTGTAAAAAGGGTTCTCTAGCCCTATATGTTGGGTTTAACTTCTGTTCATAAATTTTCCTGATTCGAAGAATAGATTGGTGGGAAATTCAACGTCAAGTTGGGTGTTTGGACTGTTATCTCCTTCTGTTCGGGACAAATTTCTAGTCGACTTTGCGTCGATTTATCGATCAACATAGGGTACCTAAATTTGAACCATTTGAAGGGATGGAGAGCCAAATAGGTTGTCTTCCTATCGAACTAATTGGTTCGAGAAACGATGATGAGATGAAGCTGCAAGGTACCTGCGAAGTCGTCCTCACGGAACGGTCGCTGCTGTCATTGAGGCTTCGGCTCCAGGCCGCGCACGCCTTCCCGCGGCTGACCGGCGGTGTTGGTCGCGCGCGCGGCGACGCTGCGAGCGCGGGGTGGCCGTCCAAACATGGGAGGTGGTAGCGGCGTGATCGGTTAGGGTTTGCATGCGAACTACTCTCGATCGCGGCTCTCGGCTCTCCGTATACATATATATAAAGAATAGATGTTGAAACAGAACTAAGGGCTCGGGACTGGGAAGTCTGTTTTGGGTGTGGGCTGACTTGGCCTGGTTCTTAGCTGTGGCTGGGTAGCCCGGCCTGTGGGCCTTTTTCTTTTCCTATCTTTTTCTTTTTATTTATAGCTTCTATTAATATATACATATATTCATATATGTATATTCATATAGGTATGTATACATACAACTATAAAGTCATCTATATATACGTAGACACATGTTCACGTATACACATATATTTATTTACACTTGTATATATTACATGCATATATATACAATATTTGTATAATTCTAAGTACCTATTTTATTAATTCCAATACACCTATATATATATATTATACAAGTATATGTTCTTACATATAATATGCACATATTCACATAAAATTAGTATATGGGTAACTGAAAAAGAATTATAAATATATACACGTATATTTATCCAAAACTGCATCAATGTAATAATATAAAAATATTTATCCAATAGAATATTGATTCAATAATAATAAATTTTATTAATCGCCACAAACAATAAAATAATAAACTAATTAATTATTTACAAAATCTAATAACCACCATTTAAATTAAATAATTAATAAAAAATATTTTAACAATTTTCGGGAAGGGAGGCTACAAATCTACCCACCTTAAAAATAATTTCGTCCTCGAAATTCAAATTCATAACTATTTCTTAAAATTCAAAGTCTAGTATTCCCTTAATCTCCTCAAATTTAATTTCTCAAAATATTTACGGCCTTCTCTAGTCATTTGGTATTTACGAAATCTCGAGGACTTCTACCCACCTTAGGTCACACTACTCCCTTGAAACACGGGTCACTAAAATCTTATAACCTTCTAACTAGTGGCTAATAATTCTACCAAAATATCTAGGACATGTGGTATATATAATCTCTCATATCTGCAAACAACCAATTATTCAATAATCAAGCAATATTACAATAACTTAAGGATTTTTGATGAATTCTAGACAGCACGATTATTCGTCATCCCGAAATAGAAAGGGATGAGAATCAAGAGTACAGGAAGGCAAGGAAGAATGATCGAGAATGATTTCAAATAGTTCAGTTCTATAGTCCAAATATGGTGGTATGCATGGATGAGTGTTACTGGGTCTTAATGGGTTCCTTAATTGGACATCAATCATTGGTTGGATGAACCTTGGATTTCAATCTATATTGACTGAACAAGATTTCAAGATAAGGCTATGTTTACTAGGTTAGGGTTGAGGCTCTAGTAAAAATCGGAAAGTGTACCGGTACTATGGTAAAGGTTATAGTTAGTCCTTTTGTCCTAAAAGTCATACCATAAAAATAGAGTACAAGAGGACGGGTTTGAGTGGGACATGACATACCTAGATGAATGTGGACTCGTCTAGATCTTGCATGTAATATTTGTTGGAAGGTAACAGCTGGTCTCGTGTTCCGAATATTAATGACACGGCCGGGGACCCAAAATGATCTAAATGGGAAGTGGGAGTCCATGGGGCTATAATTATAATCCTAGTGGAAAATTATTCTAATCAATCGGTATCCTCGTATATACCAAAATTTTTAGAAATCTTACAGTCTACCCACCTTAGAGGCTAGGATATGGTGGCAAGGTTCCTATCACAGGGCTGGCCGATGGTAGCTACACTTGCATATACCACTATCATAGTCATGGGGATACTCTATATCTATCTATCAATTACGAGCTTTCGTCTTTCCAATCAGTGAAGACGAAAACAATAAAGAGTTCAAAAGAGGTGTCACTGAACACAATTACATGATTCAAGGGCAAATATTTAATTCAAGAGGAATTGTCAAAGCAGTCGCGGATGAGACCCTAGAGACATCCATATCTCAATCCACGTAGGATAATTAAATAAAAAGCGAACCAAATGCATCATGGTTGATCAGACCGTAATACAATGATTCTGATTAGACAATATGTTAGCGGGCGTCCCCAATAAACATATGTCTTGAATCAAGCTCGATAAAAGAGTAAGCTTGCAAAACTAGGCTGTGATAGCAGTATTGGTCAAGATAGTCGAAATACAAGTACGCGATATTTTTTGGAATGAGGAGATAGTAGTTCGAGTTTTGAGAAAGTCAAATCCTTACCTGGTGTTATTGTTTATACAGTCAACCTATTATCTTCTATTCATAAGGCCTTGGTCGACTATTGGATTATGGAGCTCTAAATTCTATATTCTAGGTAAACCTATTAATGTCAGTCAATTACCCTATCAATAGATCACGAGAACCACATAACGCTAGGTTGGGAGACATGCTACTAAACTTACAGAACTTACACTAGTATTGGTTTTGAATCTTAGGGTCATACAGGACAGTCCCTATCCTCTCTAGCATCCTAAACTGGTAATCATGTCTGAAGTCACCTTACCGATAATTATGCCTCGCCCGTATACTCATGCTGCGGTAAACTCTTGGTTCCGTGATTCAGCGGCGATATACTATCAGGTACTCCATCTTATACTGACACAAGAGTATCTAAGATCTATGAGGTCAACTACGACATAGTTTTAGCAATGTTCTATAACCTATGATCCTCAAAATGGTTTCATTTCTATGGGTTGTGCCTCGCCAGTGCGCTGCTGGCTGCAGTGAACCCACATTCTCCACTCTCAAATAATTGACGACAGAGCGCTGCTGTCTAGACTTTATGGGTTAACTAATATTCCTCTAACTATAACCATAAAATCCATGAGCTTCTAGAGATTCAAACAAGTTGACTAAAATAGAGCGTAGGTATTGTTTCTATCAGTCACTACATTTAAAATAACAAACTTAACATGGAGGAAATAATTAAAGACGAAAGAAATGCAAACATTCTAGTATCTATTTCATATGTATTTCTATGGTTGAGGGAAAGTCTCAAATCAATCTACTTAGAGATTCGCACACGAATTACAGAATCAGAAATTATAAACTAAATCCTTACAGCAAAAAGAGAATTTAAATAGGCAATTCTAACTCATGGAATGATGTTTATATCTAATAGAGCAAAAGAAAATTAACAGTTTATCAAAATTAACGCCTTAATTCTAGGCAAGTCTAACATACCAAGTGAATAGTATATCTACATTGGATCACATTGTCATATCGAAAGTAATAGTGTACCTATAGAGATCTAGCAAGCTATCTAAATTGCATGGCCTATCTAATAACCTTAACTACCCACGGTCAATTTGAACAAGGGACTCCTAATCCTAGTTATTCTCCTAAATTATTTTTATCCTAATTGTGAATGAGCATTTCCTGGGCGCAGGCTCGCAATGGTACGACTAACTTAAGTACCATCACGAGTTTGCAATCTTTTGCAAAAACTGACCTGCATGGGCTACCACAAAAATTTGTCACGATCTGCACCCGCTATTTCGGATACGAGACGTGTCCAAGCCAGCCTTCGCCGCAGAGTCGGCGGTAGAACGCTGTCAAGCTCGTAAGAATAAATGCTCAAAAATAACATTTGATGCTCATTCACATTTCTAAATTTATTACAACATTTACAACATTTATAATTAAAGGAAATACAATATTTTATAATTAATGAATCTGATACAATGCTTTCTATTTCTAGGTTGACCTCAGCATACCCATGCCTCCCCAGTGCTAAGAGTGATCGCGGCTAAACCTGAAAAATATTGATTTCCAGTCAGGAATGGAACAAGTACACAAACCAACGACAATGCAAAAACACAATAGAATTAACAAGACATGAAAATAACATATAAGATATAAAAACTAGAAGATAACTGATGACATAGCACGATAGAGAAGAAAATAAGGAAAAACTAATAAAAGACATCTATCTAGGTGGTTTGAAATATCATTTTCGACATGTGAACGGCTAGGGGGTAAATATGGCACACTGCACGTGTCATATGCAGCTGCTATCATTCACGAAAGACACGGGGGATAGTTCTAGGTAGTCCACATGTCTACTAAGATATTTCCCCTCCCGACTACTCCGTGTGACGAGCGTGTCAACAAGCAGCAAGATATATGTATAGACATGAAATGAGAAAGCTACTATGAATCGAAAGCAATCAGAAAGTGCACTTGCCTGAGGTCCTTAGCTGGAGAAACCAATAATATTATACCACTCAATGAGCCACAATCAGTCAATATATGCAGAAGTCTCCAGATGCTGAAATAAACAGTACCAACGTTCTCAGAATAGTCAAATTAGCTAGGATTGCCTGTCCTTAAGTCCAATTCTGGACACAGGGGCAAAACAATAATTTCGGGCAAAAACGATGTCCGCCGTTGGGCCCGCTTTGCATCGAAAAGCATGTCAGAGTCAACGGTCTCTAAATTCATCAAAGTACATTCTACGAATCCAGTTTTTCGATACGAACCCAACCGTATGTCCAGAGTTGGATTCCGGCGGGCCGTGCACAAAATCGCCCGTTGAGTGGAACCGTGGGGCCCACAAAACGGTGATTTTATCAACTGTCTCAGAATTGGACCAAACTTGGCATGAAGGACCAAAAAAATGATACGGTCCTGTTGGCATAAGTTTCGTCTCGATCTGACGAGCGTACACAAAGTAATTGGGAAATTTGCAAAGTACACGATACGGTGAATTTCGACGGATACGCATCAAATTCGTCGCGCACACGCGACCAATTTGAATTCCATAAAAGCCCACACGACCATGAAGCTGTTACGCAGCTTTTGATGCCTACTGTGCGTGACCACGTCGCCCGGTTTGACGGGACGCACGTCGTGTGAATGGATTTTATGGTTTTTAAAACAGGTTTTTCTCAATATTGGGAAACCAATTTCTCGGCGCACAGTGATCAAAATTGATTTCTGTAAAAAGGGTTCTCTAGCCCTATATGTTGGGTTTAACTTCTGTTCAGAAAGTTTCCTGATTCGAAGAATAGATTGGTGGGAAATTCAACGTCAAGTTGGGTGTTTGGACTGTTATCTCCTTCTGTTCGGGACAGATTTCTAATCGACTTTGCGTCGATTTATCGAGCAACGTAGGGTACCTAAATTTGAACCATTTGAAGGGATGGAGAGCCGTATAGGTTGTCTTCCTATCGAACTAATTGGTTCGAGAAACGATGATGAGATGAAGCTGCAAGGTACCTGCGAAGTCGTCCTCACGGAACGGTCGCTGCTGTCATTGAGGCTTCGGCTCCAGGCCGCGCGCGCCTTCCCGCGGCTGACCGACGGCGTTGGTCACGCGCGCGACGGTGCTGCGAGTGCGGGGTGGCCGCCCAAACGTGGGAGGTGGTAGCGGCGTGATCGGTTAGGGTTTGCATACGAACTACTCTCGATCGCGGCTCTTGGCTCTCCGTATACATATATATATGATATATATAAAGAATAGATGTTGAAACAGAACTAAGGGCTCGGGACTGGGAAGTCTGTTTTGGGTATGGGCTGACTTGGCCTGGTTCTTAGCTGTGGCTGGGTAGCCCGGCCTGTGGGCCTTTTTCTTTTCCTATCTTTTTCTTTTTATTTATAGCTTCTATTAATATATACATATATTCATATATGTATATTCATATAGGTATGTATACATACCACTATAAAGTCATCTATATATACGTAGACACATATTCACGTATACACATATATTTATTTACACTTGTATATATTACATGCATATATATACAATATTTGTATAATTCCAAGTACCTATTTTATTAATTCCAATACACCTATATATATATTATACAAGTATATGTTCTTACATATAATATACACATATTCACATAAAATTAATATATGGGTAACTGAAAAAGAATTATATATATATATATATATATATATATATATATATATATATATATATATATATATATATATATATATATATATATATACACGTATGTATATTTATCCAAAAAATATATATATATATATATATATATATATACACGTATATTTATCCAAAACTGCATCAATGTAACAATATAAAAATAGTTATCCAATAGAATTTTGATTCAATAATAATAAATTTTATTAATCACCACAAACAATAAAATAATAAACTAATTAATTATCTATAAAATCTAATAACCACCATTTAAATTAAATAAATAATAAAAAATATTTTAACAATTTCCGGGAAGGGAGGCTACAAATCTACCCACCTTAAAAATAATTTCGTCCTCGAAATTCAAATTCATAACTATTTCTTAAAATTCAAAGTCTAGTATTCCCTTAATCTCCTCAAATTTAATTTCTCAAAATATTTACGGCCTTCTCTAGTAGTTTGGTATTTACGAAATCTCGAGGACTTCTACCCACCTTAGGTCACACTACTCCCTTGAAACACGGGTCACTAAAATCTTATAACCTTCTAACTAGTGGCTAATAATTCTACCAAAATATCTAGGACATGTGGTATCTATAATCTCCCATATCTGCAAACAACCAATTATTCAATAATCAAGCAATATTACAATAACTTAAGGATTTTTGATGAATTCTAGACAGCACGATTATTCGTCACCCCGAAATAGAATAGGACGAGAATCAAGAGTACAGGAAGGCAAGGGAGAATAATCGAGAATGATTTTAAATAGTTCAGTTCTATAGTCCAAATATGGTGGTATGCATGGATGAGTGTTACTGGGTTTTAATGGGTTCCTTAATTGGACATCAATCGTTGGTTGGATGAACCTTGGATTTCAATCTATATTGATTGAACAAGATTTCAAGATAAGGCTATGTTTACTAGGTTAGGGTTGAGGCTCTAGTGAAAATCAGAAAGTATACCGGTACTATGGTAAAGGTTATAGTTAGTCCTTTTGTCCTGAAAGTCATACCATAAAAATAGAGTACAAGGGGACGGATTTGAGTGGGACATGACATACCTAGATGAATGTGGACTCGTCTAGATCTTGTATGTAACATTTGTTGGAAGGTAACGGGTGGTCTCGTGTTCCGAATATTAATGACACGGTCGGGGACCCAAAATGATCTAAATGGGAAGTGGGAGTCCATGGGGCTATAATTATCATCCTAGTGGAAAATTAATCAATCGATAATCCTCGTATATACCCAAATTTTTAGAAAGCTTACAGTCTACCCACCTTAGAGGCTAGGATATGGTGGCAAGGTTCCTATCACAGGGCTGGCCGATGGTAGCTACACTTGCATATACCACTATCATAGTCATGGGGATACTCTATATCTATCTATCAATTACGAGCTTTTGTCTTTCCAATCAGTGAAGACGAAAACAATAAAGAGTTCAAAAGAGGTATCACTGAACACAATTACATGATTCAAGGGCGAATGTTTAATTCAAGAGAAATTGTCAAAGCAGTCGCGGATGAGACCCTAGAGACATCCATATCTCAATCCACGTAGGATAATTAAATAAAAAGTGAACCAAAACATCATGGTTGATCAGACCATAATACAATGATTCTGATTAGACAATATGTTAGCGGACGTCCCCAATAAACATATGTCTTGAATCAAGCTCGATAAAAGAGTAAGCTTGCAAAACTAGGTTATGATAGCAGTATTGGTCAAGATAGTCGAAATACAAGTACGCGAGATTTTTTAGAATGAGGAGATAGTAGTTCGAGTTTTGAGAAAGTCAAATCCTTACCTGGTGTTATTGTTTATACAGTCAACCTATTATCTTCTATTCATAAGGCCTTGATCGACTATTGGATTATGGAGCTCTAAATTCTATATTCTAGGTAAACCTATTAATGTCAGTCAATTACCCTATCAATAGATTACGAGAACCACATAACACTAGGTTGGGGGATATGCTACTCAACTTACAGAACTTACACTAGTATTGGTTTTGGATCTTAGGATCATACAGGGCAGTCCCTATCCTCTCTAGCATCCTAAACTGGTAATCATGTCTGAAGTCACCTTACCGAGAATTATGTCTCGCCCGTATACTCAGGCTGCGGTAAACTCTTGGTTCTGTGATTCAACGACGATATACTATCAGGTACTCCATCTTATACTGACACAAGAGTATCTAAGATCTATGAGGTCAACTACGACATAGTTTTAGCAATGTTCTATAACCTATGATCCTCAAAATGGTTTCATTTCTATGGGTTGTGCCTCGCCAGTGCACTGCTGGCTGCAGTGAACCCACATTCTCCACTCTCAAATAATTGACGACAGTGTGCTGCTGTCTAGACTTTATGGGTTAACTAATATTCCTCTAACTAGAGCTTCTAGAGATTCAAACAAGTTGACTAAAATAGAGCGTAGGTATTTGTCCTATCAGTCACTACATTTAAAATAACAGACTTAACATGGAGGAAATAATTAAAGATGAAAGAAATGCAAACATTCTAGTATCTATTTCATATGCATTTCTATGGTTGAGGGAAAGTCTCAAATCAATCTTCTTCGAGATTCGTACACGAATTACAGAATCAGAAATTATAAACTAAATCCTTACAGCAAAAAGAGAATTTAAATAGGCAATTCTAACTCATGGAATGATGTTTATATCTAATAGAGCAAAAGAAAATTAATAGTTTATCAAAATTAACGCCTTAATTCTATGCAAGTCTAACATACCAAGCGAATAGTATATCCACATTGGATCACATTGTCATATCGAAAGTAATAGTGTACCTATAGAGATCTAGCAAGCTATCTAAATTGCATGGCCTATCTAATAACCTTAACTACCCACGGTCAATTTGAACAAGGGACTCCTAATCCTAGTTATTCTCCTAAATTATTTTAATCCTAATTGTGAATGAGCATTTCCTGGGCGCAGGCTCGTAATGGTACGACTAACTTAAGTATCATTACGAGTTCGCAATCTTTTGCGAAAACTGACCTACATGGGCCACCACAAAAACTTGTCACGACCCGCACCCGCTATTCCGGATACAAGACGTGTCCAAGCCAGCTTACGCCGCAGAGTCGGCAGTAGAACGCTGTCAAGCCCGCAAGAATAAATGCTGAAGAAATAACATTTGATGCTCATTCACATTTCTAAATTTATTACAATATTTACAACATTTATAATTAAAGAAAATATAATATTTTATAATTAATGAATCTGATACAATACTTTCTATTTCTAAGTTGACCTCAGCATACCCATGCCTCCCCAGTGCTAAGAGTGATCGCGGCTAAACCTGAAAAATGTTGGTTTCCAGTCAGGAATGGAACAAGTACACAAACCGACGATAATGCGAAAATACAATAGAATTAACAAGACATGAAAATAACATATAAGATATAAAAACTAGAAGATAACTGATGACATAGCACGATAGAGAAGAAAATAAGGAAAAACTAATAAAAGACATCTATCTAGGTGGTTTGAAATATCATTTTCGACATGTGAACGGCTAGGGGGTAAATACGGCACACTGTACGTGTCATGTGCAGCTGCTATCATTCACGAAAGACACGGGGGATAGTTCTAGGTAGTCCACATGTCTACTAAGATATTTTCCCTCCCGACTACTCCGTGTGATGAGCGTGTCAACAAGCAGCAAGATATATATATAGATATGAAATGAGAAAGCTACTATGAATCGAAAGCAATCAGAAAGTACACTTGCCTGAGGTCCTTAGCTGGAGAAACCAATAATACTATACCACTCAATGAGCCACAATCAGTCAACATATGCAGAAGTCTCCAGATGCTGAAATAAATAGTACCAACGTTCTCAGAATAGTCAAATTAGCTAGAATTGCCTGTCCTTAAGTCCAATTCGGGACACAGGGTCAAAACGATAATTTCGGGCAAAAATATTGTCCGCCGTTGGACCTGCTTTACATCGAAAAGCGTGCCAGAGTCAATGATCACTAAAGTCATCAAAGTACATGTCTACAAATCCGATTTTCTGATACAAACCCAACCGTATGTCCAGAGTTGGATTCCGGCGGGCTGTGCACAAAATTGCCCGTTGAGTGGAACCGTAGGGCCCGTAAAACGGTGATTTTATCAACTGTCTCAGTATTGGACCAAACTTGGCATACAGGACCAGAAAAATGATACGGTCCTGTTGGTGCAAGTTTTGTCTCGATCTGACGAGCGTGCATAAAGTAATTAGAAAATTTGTAAAGTGCACGATACGGTGAATTTCGACGGATACGTATCAAATTCGACGCGCACACGCGACCAATTTGAATTCCGTCAAAGTCCACACGACCATGAAGCTGTTACACAGCTTTCGATGCCTACTATACGTGACCACGTCGTCCGGTTTGGCGGGACGCACGTCGTGTGGATGGATTTTATGGTTTTTAAAACAAGTTTTTCTCAATATTGGGAAACCAATTTCTCGACGCACAGTGATCAAAATTGATTTCTGTAAAAAGGGTTCTCTAGCCCTATATATTGGGTTTAACTTCTGTTCAGAAAGTTTCCTGATTCGAAGAATAGATTGGTTGGAAATTCAATGTCAAGTTGGGTGTTTGGACTGTTATCTCGTTCTGTTCGGGACAGATTTCTAGTCGACTTTGCGTCGATTTATCGAGCAACATAGGGTACCTAAATTCGAACCATTTGAAGGGATGGAGAGCCGTATAGGTTGTCTTCCTATTGAACTAATTGGTTCGAGAAACGATGATGAGATGAAGCTGCAAGGTAGCTGCGAAGTCGTCCTCACGGAACGGTCGCTGCTGTCATTGAGGGTTCGGCTCCAGGCCACGCGCGCCTTCCCGCGGCTGACCGACGACGTTGGCCGCGTGCGCGGCGGCGCTGCGAGCGCGGGGTGGCCGCCCAAACGTGGGAGGTGGTAGCGGCGTTATCGGTTAGGGTTTATATGCGAACTACTCTCGATCGCGGCTCTCGGCTCTCCGTATACATATATATACGATATATATAAAGAATAGATGTTGAAACAGAACTAAGGGCTCGGGACTGGGAAGTCTGTTTTGGGTGTGGGCTGACTTGGCCTGGTTCTTAGCTGTGGCTGGGTAGCCCGGCCTGTGGGCCTTTTTCTTTTTCTATCTTTTTCTTTTTATTTATAGCTTCTATTAATATATACATATATTCATATATGTATATTCATATAGGTATGTATACATACCACTATAAAGTCATCTATATATACGTAGACACATATTCTCTTATACACATATATTTATTTACACTTGTATATATTACATGCATATATATACAATATTTGTATAATTCCAAGTACCTATTTTATTAATTCCAATACACCTATATATATATTATACAAGTATATGTTCTTACATATAATATGCACATATTCACATAAAATTAGTATATGGGTAACTGAAAAAGAATTATAAATATATACACATATATTTATCCAAAACTGCATCAATGTAATAATACAAAAATATTTATCCAATAGAATATTGATTCAATAATAATAAATTTTATTAATCACCACAAACAATAAAATAATAAACTAATTAATTATTTATAAAATCTAATAACCACCATTTAAATTAAATAAATAATAAAAAATATTTTAACAATTTCCGGGAAGGGGGGTTACACTAATCGATGCCAGTCTATGATTACTTCATCGCATGCTTGCTTATGCTTTACTCTTGTCGATAATTGGTTGGAAACTAAGCTCTGTTCAGGTGAAGGGTTATAACCCCGGTCCGTGTTTGGTTTACGGGTTATAACTTGGCTACCGGAATAGTCCCTTAGTTGTCTTATCGTTTGTCACCATGTTTTCTCTAACTCATGTCTTTTATTACTATTTATGTTCCTATGTGCTAATATGCTGGTTTTAGTTCTTAAGTGAAGCCTCCCTTGTGGCACTTACTCTTTCTGGGGTCTGACCCAACTGGTTTTGTATGGCCAGATTTCGGAGTAGGACTCGAGGATCCACCAGCCTTCCAGCCAGATGGTGACCACTAGGCGCAACCCTGGCAACGGGCGTGTTATTATTTTGCTCTCCCACTCTCTTGTAAAAATATTCTTTTGAGACGTTTAGTTGTTGAGCAAGTGTTAGCTCATTTGCAACTTTACTTACTGTCTACCTACGGGCTGTAACATGATTGACAAATCCTAGGGTTGATCATGTATGACTGAAACTCTTGCTAGTCTTCACATTTTGTATGACTAGCTTCATGGTTATCTGAATATGTAATGTTTGGGACGCCTTCCTTTGTATGTCTGATGATCTAACATCTTGTAATATTTACTTACTTGCTTAAGATTGAGACACTAGGCTTGTTCAGGACCATAAGAGACTGTTGGCTTGTAGATAAACCCTCATGCATCTAGACAGCCGTGACCGTATATCGAGGTAGATTATACTTCAATGTGCGTAGCTGGCTGTGTATGTCCCTCGCTCTCCAGTATTCTGGTTCTGGGGCGTGACACGGTTTAAGTGGTGGCCCATGCAGGTCTCGTAAATCAATATGTGTGAGGGTTTCACTGAATATATGTCTCAATCAGCACTCGCCCTTGATCTCTACTCGTGTCTTATAATCTTTTCGAAATCTTGACCTGATCACATGTTTATATCCTTGATCTATCATGGTCCTTCCTTATTGTTCCTTATGTCGTTTCTTCAGCGGCATTGTTCCTGGTCCTACCGATTAGCAAGACGGAGTACCTCCAGTGGACCTGCAGCAACCTGGAGACCAAGTCCAGCACTTTGGAGCAGCCTTCCGAGTCATATATTCCGGGGATCCAGAGCCTCCAGTTCAACCCGTCCAGCCTGCAGAGCCAGATAATGGAACCTCGGTGGGGCTTATTAGGGAATTGCTTACATCTCAAGATCGTCGGGGCGATGCCCTGCACCCGACAGTACAAGATGCCATGGGCAGAGTTGGTTATCAAGGGAACAATGCGGTTAACAGCTTCAAGCGTCTGAACCCTCCTTTCTTTGATGGAACTGAAGATGCTATTGCTGCTGATGCATGGCTTCAGGATACAGAGGTTATTCTGGAAGCAGCTAGGATTCCTGAGGGTTAGAAGGTGGTCGTCGTACGCCTGCAGTTATTGGACTTAGCTCGCAGCTGGTGGGCGATGCAAGCAGTTGGATTGGCGACGCTTGTCTTATGGGCGGTATTCAAAGACAAGTTCTAGACGAAGTACTTTGATGCAGTAGCTCGGTATGATCTGCAGACCAGATTCAGCAATCTCAAGCAGATAGAAAGGATGGTCGATGGATATGCGACCAAGTTTTCTAGGCTTAGTCGATTTGCTTCCAACTTGGTGGCGACCGAATTGGACCGAGTACAGCGATTCCAGCAGGGACTCCACCTAGAGATTATTATATCAGTGGAGCAGTTTGAGCACCAGACGTTTGATGCCGTCTTACGAGCAGCGAAGAGGCATGAGTATACCTCCCAGAGGATAATAGATCGAACTGGAGGACGAAAGAGGTCTTATAGACAGTTGTCCCAGTCATCAACACCAGCCCCGGCATCTAGGGCTTTGACCATTGGAGCTCATAGGAGGGCGACCATAGTTTTGTCGGTTCAGCACTCGACACCGATATACCCTCAGCAGTAAAAGCAAAAGCAGTCTTCTGCGATAGGCTGCACTCATTGTGGGAAACCAGGACACGTAGTCTCAGAGTGTCGCAGAGCACAGGGGTTGTACTTGGCTTGTGGGGCACCAGATCATATGATAGGGTCATGCCCGCATAGAGCCAGTTCCTCTTCATCAACCCTAACCAGTCCATCGGTTAGGGGGCCAGCACCAGTATAGAAACAGTACCAGCCTCTGAGGCCATTGTCGCCTCAGGCTCAAGCTTTCCAGCAGTAGAGGCCGCAATAGTATGCTCAGGCCCAATCTCAGATTCAGAACAGGCAGAGAGGTCACCAGCAGAGGGGACCAGTACCGAGAGGACAAGGTCAAGCTATGGCTCTGACTATGATAGAAGAATTGGCATCAGGTGAGGTGGTGGCAGGTACCATTCTCATCAACTCTTTTCCAGTATCAGTATTATTTGATTCGGGTGCATCGTATTCATTTATGTCTGCACGATTCGCTACACGAATAGGACTGGAGCCCGAGTCATTATAAGTAAGGCTCAATATACTTACTGGTAACGATCTTGTAGGGGTAGATAGAGTCTATTCCTCGTGTCGAATCGTAGTTAGCGGTAGAGAGTTTTTCGCTAGATTGATAGAATTCTCGATGGCCGACTATGATGTGGTCCTAGGAATGGATTGGTTGAAGGATCAATACGCAAGATAGACTGCCATATTAGCATGATTATTTTTGGTATTCCAGGCGAACCAGAGTTTTCATTTTCCAAAGGCGAAGTAGAACCTTCTCCACCAGTCTTGCGGATGGCAGTGGCAGAAGCAGTCCAGTTTCCCAGAGTGGTAGAAGAGTTTCCTGATGTATTTCCCGAAGAGCTTTCAGACATGTCACTAGAGAGAGAAATAGAGTTCACCATTGATTTTATTCCAGGAACGGCACAAGTGTCAGAGAGAGTCTATAGAATGACACCATCATAGTTGGAGATCCTGTACAAGATAATTGAAGAACTCAGAACCAAGGGATTCATTCGTGCTAGTAGATCACCTTGGGGAGCCCCGATGCTTCTTATGAAGAAGAAGGATGGTACGTCAAGATTATGTATTGATTATCTTACCTTGAATTATGTAACAATCAAGAACAGATATCTTCTACCAAGGATAGATGACTTGTTCGATCAATTCTGTGGAGCAGCAGTATTCTTGAAGATTAACTTACGGTCGAGGTACCATCAGATCAGAGTCAGAGAGCATGACATTTCGAAGACATCATTCAGATCAAGATATGGACATTGGAAGTTTTTCGTTATGCCATTTGGAGCGACCAATGCTCAAGCCGTATTTATGAACCTCATGAATCGTATCTTTATATCCTATTTGGACCAGTTTATGATAGTGTTCATAGACGACATCTTAGTCTATAGTAAGAATGAAGCAGAGCATGAACAACATCTCTGAATAGTCCTACAGATTCTCAGAAAGCACGAGTTGTATACGAAGTTCAGTAAGTACGAATTTTGGCTTGACCGTATTTCATACTTAGGTCACATCATCACCCAAGGTGGAGTGGAAGTGGATCCCCAGAAGATAGTTGCCATAGAGACATAGCCAGTTTTCAACTTCGTCGCAGAAGTTTGCAGTTTTCTAGGATCGGCCGGCTATTACCGACGATTTGTGTCAGACTTTGCTCGAATTTCGGCACCATTGACGCAGTCGACCCGCAAGGATATGCAGTTTGCTTGGACAGTAGAGTGTCAGAGTTCATTCGAGAAGTTGAAGCAAGGATTGATGACGGCACCCATTCTCACACTTCCAGATAGGACTGGTAGATTTTTAGTTTATTGTGACGCTTCCGACAGAGGATTGGGATGTGTCTTAATACAGCATGGTAAGGTAGTAGCTTATGCATCACGTCAGCTTTGTGATCATGAGAGAAATTATCCAACCCACGACTTGGAGTTAGCAGCAGTGGTCTTCGCACTTAAGTTGTGGAGGCATTATTTGTATGGAGATCGGGTAGAGATTTTCACCAACCACAAGAGTCTTAAGTATGTGTTTACTCAGAAGGATCTTAACATACGTCAGAAGAGATAGCTAGAGCTACTTGTGGATTATGACATCAACTTACAGTATCATCCTGGGAAGGCCAACGTAGTTGCAGATGCGTTGTGTAGAAGAGCATGAGCTTATTTTCTAACAGCACAGCCAGAATTATTAGTAGACCTTCAAAAGATAGGAATAGAAGTAGTTCTTCCTACCAATGTGGCATTGATGTCCAGTATGCAAGTTCAGTCCAGTATAGTTGAGAGGATCAAGATAGCTCAATCAACAGATTCTAAGCTTCAGCGGCTTAGGGCGGAATGTGAAGAACTGAGTTATGTATTCACGAAGACGTACTCTCCGACATGGAAGGCGTCTTTGTGTACCCAACGGTGATATCAGACAGGAGATCATGGCAGAGGCTCACAGTTCGTAGTATTCCGGTAGCACGAAGATGTATCGTGATATCCGTCAGCATTTCTGTTGGAATGGCATGAAGAGGGAGATAGCCCAGTTTGTCTCTCGTTGTTTAGTTTGCCAATAAGTTAAAGCTGAACATCAGATACCAGCCGGACTTCTTTACCTTTACCGATCCCAGAATGGAAATGGGAGCATATTACCATGGATTTTGTAACTGGATTACCTAAATCTCCAGTTGGGAGAGATATTATCTGGGTTATAGTTGATCGGCTCACGAAGATAGCTTATTTTATTCTTTCAGAATTGGCCAGTCAACGGATCAGCTTGCGAGATGTACCTTAGGCAGATAGTCAGATTGTATGGAGTGCCAGTTAGTATCATATCAGACAGAGATTCAAGATTCATATCGCACTTTTGACGGAGTCTTCAAGAGAGTTTGGGGACTCGTCTCAAGTTCAGTTCAGCATATCATCCGCAAACAGATGGTCAGTCAGAACGCACAATTCAGACTCTCGAAGATATGTTACGATCATGTACACTCGACTTTGGTGGTTCGTGGAAAGATCACCTTCATCTCGTGGAGTTCTCCTATAATAACAGTTTTCAGGCCAGTATCCAGATGGCACCGTTTGAGGCACTGTATGACAGAAAGTGCAGATCACTTTTAGCCTAGGACGATGTAGGCGAGAGGCAGATGCTTGGTCCATAATGGTTACTCGGACTATCGAGGTGGTCAGACAAGTTAGAGATCATCTTCGAGTTACACAAGATCGTCAGCGTCATTGGGCCGATTCTCATCGGCGTCCTCTTGAGTTTTCTATCGGCGATCACGTATTCCTTAGGATCTCACCTACCTGTGGCGTCATTCGATTCGGCGTACGGAGAAAGCTTAGTCCTAGGTATATAGGGCCATTTGACATTTTCGGGCGAGTAGGTGATGTGTCCTATCTTCTCGCTCTTCTACCGTCGTTACGTAAGGTACATGACGTATTATATGTATCTCAATTGTGACGGTATATCCCGAATCTGAGCCATATCCTTGATCATTCAGAATTGGTTGTTGGTACCAACCTTTCGTATGAGGAAAGACCAGTATCCATATTGGACCGAAGAGAGAAGGTACTCAAGAACAAGACTATTAAGTTAGTCCGTATCGCTTGGAGTTATCACTCTTTGGGTGAGTCAACTTAGGAACGTGAGGATGATATCCGATCGCGATATCCACACCTGTTTGACTCATGAGGTATAATGTCTTCCTTATGCCTTATGCTCTTAACTCCTTGCTTGCATGAATGATTGCTTGATTAATTGCTAGTCATAGATTGCCTATGGTTAGTGTAGCTTGTCCCGACATCTCTAGCCTCTTGATTAAATTTTGAGAACAAAATTCTTTTAACGTGGGTAGAGTTGCCACTCATGTTTCCCGTTATACGTATTTTCATTATACGTGTACGAATTTCTGATATTTGTTAGGTGGATCGTAGTTAGACTTGTCTTGCTTAGCCTAGTCTTAGTTTAATCTTGACTTGGTTTATTTTGGATTGGTTCAACATGTTGGCTTAGTTTGGTTTGAGATAGTTTGGGCTTAATATATAAGTCAACCCCTCTCTATCTCTTCATTTATTTCTCATAACTTATCCATCTTCTTCATTTACTCCTCTCCACCTACACCCAAGAGCCCTAGGCAAGTGTAACTTGCTTCATGATGGATCTCAAGTTGTATTGTTCCATTCTCTTCTTTACATGATTATAAGCCTCTTTGGAACTTAGAGTTTTTAATTTTTATGGGTGGATTCTTGTAGATCTAAGTTTGAAATTTTTTGGTTTTTTGTGGTTTTGATCTATCGAACTTGCTTGTTTTCAAAAAACTAGTTGTTCCATGTCGTAGAAAATTTCGTTCTACCCTATTTTGACCTTTGAAAGTCCTAATTTGGAGTTATTTTGACCGAGTTATGGTCATTTGAAGTTCATGGGTTCAACCAAGCATTTTTATGCTGATTGGAGAAGATGAACAGTGTGCGCGCGCACTTTTTAGCACCGCATCATCTAGGTTACGCACAACCTGGCACTGCCACAACCTGGCACTGCCGCAACCTGGCACTGTCGTAACCTGGCACTGCCGTAACCTGGCACTGCACGCAACCTGGCACTGCGCGCAACCTGGCACTGCCGCAACTTGGTACTGCCGCAACCTAGCACTGCCGCAACCTGGCTGCTGCCATAACCTGGCTTGGCACAACCTGGCTTGGCGCACTCTTGATAAGTAACAAGTAAACTTGATATGACATGTATAATTTTGATAGTGGCCCGTCGAGGCGCAATCCTGACAAGCAATCTTGACAAGTAACAAGTAACCTGACATGACATGATAATCTTGAACGCTGTTGTGAAGCTATCCTGACTTGCTAAATAACTCTTGTCTTGACACCGTGGTTGATTTTCTTGATTGTGCCTGTATAAGCTACCTGTCTCGTCTTGCATCATGTCTATGACATAAATTCCTGGTTACCACGGTCAGGGATTCATAATGAATCTGACTAGGTTAATGACTAGATTGATCAAGTAGTTCATATAAAAAGATTTTCCAGTTACAGGTGATCCCGTTATCCCGGCCACACCAGAAGGACTTGTAGCCTGCCGACGAGTAGGGCACATTTCCAGCTCACTGTCATATGGGGCACTTCTTGAAAACATAAGTACTGAAAGTACACCAGTGAGCTTGATAACTCTTATAACTCTAATAAATCTTCTCGTCTAGATAACCTGGATAGCTGCAGGACTTGTGACTGCAGGAACATCTCATTGCATCTTGCTAGTAACTAGGCTTGTGATAACCTTAGTTAGTTTAAGTATTAAGCCGTACTCTTTGCTTGGCCGTAAATGATGGATGCAGTCCAGTCTAGTCTTGTCTAATCGATGCCAGTCTATGATTACTTCATCGCATGCTTGCTCATGCTTTACTCTTATCGATAATTGGTTGGAAACTAAGCTCTGTTCAGGTGAAGGGTTACAACCCCGATCCTTGTTTGGTTTACGGGTTGTAACTTGGCTACCGGAATAGTCCCTTAGTTGTCTTATCGTTTATTACCATGTTTTCTCTAACTCGTGTCTTTTATTACCATTTATGTTGATTTTAGTTCTTAAGTGAAGCCTCCCTTGTGGCACTTGCTCTTTCTGGGGTCTGATCCAGCTAGTTTTGTATGGCCAGATTTCGGAGTAGGACTCGAGGATCCTCCAGCCTTCCAGCCAGATGGTGACCACTAGGCGCAACCCTGGCAATGAGTGGGTTCTTATTTTGCTCTCCCACTCTCTTGTAAAAATATTCTTTTGAGGCATTTAGCCGCTGAGCAAGTGTTAGCCCGTTTGCAACTTCACTTACTGTCTGTCTACAGGCTGTAACATGATTGACAAATCCTAGGGTTGATCATGTATGACTGAAAGATCATGTATGACTGAAAGTCTTGATAGTCTTTACATTTTGTATGACTGGCTTCATGATCATCTGAATATGTAATGTATGGGATGCCTTACTTTATATGTCTGATGATCTAACATCTTGTAACATTTACTTACTTGCTTGAGATTGAGACAGTAGGCTTGTTCAGGACCATAAGAGACTGTTGGCTTGTAGATAAACCCTCATGCATCTAGACAGTTGTGACCGTATATCGAGGTAGATTATACTTTAATGTACGTAGCTGGCTGTGTCTGTCCCCCGCTCTCCAGTATTCTGGTTCTGGGGCGTGACAACGAGCCCCTCGTCGTCGTCGTACCACGAGCCCCTCGCCGTCGTTGCACCACGACCAGTTGCTGCTGCCACCCCTCGCCGTCGTCGCACCACGACCAGTTGCTGCTGCTACCCCTCGCGGTCGCCGCACCACTTGTAACACACTTCCTCCACTCTTTTGGTGCAAGTGGAAAGAGGAAAAAAGTAGAGGACAAAAACTGTGCAGCAAGTGAGATTCTCCACTTGCTACCTCCAATTGTTGCTGCCCAAACGGTGAAACTCGTGGACATCCCCTCCAGTTGCAGCGGAAGGTGGCAGTTGCTGCACACTTTCGGCAAACCAAACAGCCCCTTAGAGACATGCTTTGGTTGCCCATGATGTTCATCCTTTGTAGCTGAACACACCAGATACTCCAACTAAATCAGCACTTGGAAAAACAAGTGATCGGTAGATTCCCCGTTCTATGGACACAAGAAGCAATCTTGAGCTTCAATATGAACTCCAGTTCTCCCCAATCTTTCCAAAGTCAACAATCTGCCCTTTATCACCTTGTATAGGCATAACTGGTGCTTAGTTGCAGCTCCTTACTTTCGTCCAGAGAGATGCTATAGAAAAATATTATATGTACCTCCAAAAATTTCATTCTTTTATGTCCCTCCGTCACATGGCACTCTCTTATTAACCGAATCAAATAAGGGGAGAGGTTGGGAAAAATGAACGAATAGAAGAATGTCACATGGGGGGAGGGACATGGAGGGATGAGATTTTGGAGGTTCATACAACATCACTCTTTACTGCCACAACAAACTCAAAGAAAAGATTGAGTCAAGATAAAATTATATATCTGCAAACGTGCAAGCATACTCTCTTTGTTTTTGAATCCAGTCACAAAATTGTCTATTATTTTCGATACAAAAAAACATAGCCCTATCCATGGATAATGAATTCACAGATTATATTGAAGTTTAGATTTTCAATTTTTAGCTCTCATAATTTGAAATTTTACTTTATTTTTAATAAAAATTTATTTCTTTAAAAAAATAGATGTTGGGGTAAACTGATAAACTAATTTTTACAAGAAAATATAAAGAGTTATTTTGTATAAGGGTACATATTTATGATATAATTAGACTTTGGATAGTGAATTTGTCTGTTTTAGACTTTGGGTACTGTAAATTTTTAGTGACACATTTTAGTGACGAACATTCGTAATTAAAAGACTTATTTCGTCACTGAAAGTCCACTTTTGTCACTAAAATGTGTCACTAAAAATGTTCGAGTATCCAAACTCTAAAATGGACAAATTCAGTACCCAAAGTCCAATTAGGTCCTAGATCTGGTACCTATGTACAAAATAATCCAAATATAAAACTAGTTAAACTCCAAAAATAAGGAGGAGGATAAATGGAATTTAAAAAAAATCACATATAATAACATCCCAAACTTACTAAATCTTAGAAGGTGAAACTATTTTGATAATAAAGTATTTGATGCCAAAATCACAGTTGCACCAAAACACACAAATATAAGATCATCTCCAACCCTCTTAGTTGCAACAAAACACACAAATATAAGAGCATCACCAAGTTGTAATTTTGGGGAAAAATGTTGCCACATAAGAATCACAGATTTTCATTTTAAAAATATTCTCCAATTCAATTATCAAGTAAATTGTGAAGCTGACGTGGCAAAAGTTACAGAAGATAATGATATTGTGAAGTTGGATGTCTAGTTATAGACAATCTACTTGACAATGTTTATACATCAACATCATCAATTATGAATAAAAATATTTAAAAAAAGAAGAATATAAGAAGTTTTCATACAAGTTGAAAAAGAAGCATCTCGATAATTTTGCAGTGAAGAAGACTTCTCTGTTGGGAAAGAAGCGCGGAAACCTTTCCCCAAACCGGAGAGTACCTGCGAGAGAACCGAGCAATACAACGCACAAATCCAAAAACAAGCACACAAAATAATCCACGCAGACACAGAGAATTTTTGACGTGGAAAACCCTTGCGGGAAAAAACCACGGGACGATCGGAGTCCAACCCTGAGAAGCCTCCACAAATGGAATAGAAGAATTACACCCTCTACAAACTCCTCCCGATCCAAATCGGATCCCCACAACACTCAGAAGTAAGAACAATGATTACAAGGCTACGAAGAGCGAGAACGACGAGTAGAGATTACCCGAAACACGATCTCCTTCGAAAACGACCTTCAATCCTCCATCTTCTCTCCCGAAGTTGTAATGGCACTCTTGCCTCCTTCCTCTCTCTTTCTTGTGTTACGTTGCGTAATGTTGCGTTGTGAATTAGGGTTGAGAAAACTCAACTTAACTCCCCAATCCCGCAACCAACCTGGACCGTTGGATTAGATCCAGTGGTAAAAAAATCACCCAGATTCCCGCATCAGCCCCGACGACACAGAGTTCGGCCAGAACTCTGTGTCGGGCAAACAGTACCTAACGCCAACATTCTGGAACAGCCAGACCGAGTTCGACCAGAACTCGGCCTGGGACCGAGTTCGGGCCGAACTCGGCAGACCCAGTCCAGAACCTCCCTTAGGAGCAGCAGCAGCAGTAGCAACTCCGCGTCGCCTACTTCTCGAGCTTCTTCGACACACGAATGGCGCTCGTCGCACTCCGGGATCTTCTCCACATAGGTTGGGAACCCCACCCACTCCAATAAATCTCCCCCTTCACAACTATGGGGAGGATGTCGTCATCCCGACGATCTGCCTGCAGTACTCAAATTTCTCCCTTGGTAGAATCTTCGTGAACATATCAGCTCCGTTGTCATCTGTATGAACCTTCTCAAGCTCCGCGTCCTTCTTCTCAACCACATCCCGTATCCAATGATACCGAGTCTCGATGTGTTTGGACCGGCTATGAAACGTCTGATTCTTCACAAGGTGGATAGCACTCTGACTGTCGCAAAACAAAGTATACTGCTCTTGCTTCAGTCCTATTTCCTGCAACAGCTTCTTCATCCACAACAGCTCCTTGCAAGCCTCCGTCGCCACAATGTACTCTGCCTCTGTCGTCGACAAGGCAACGCACTTCTGCAACCGCGACTGCCACGACACCGCTCCTCCCGCAAACATCATCACGTAGCCCGAAGTCGATCGCCTCGTGTCTACATCTCCAGCCATATCAGCGTCGGTATACCCAACCAGCTTCGGTTCGTCACCACCAAAGAAAAGTCTCCAACCAGCAGTGCCCTGAAAATATCGTAGAATCCACTTGACCGCACTCCAATGTACCCTTCCAGGATTTGAAAGATACCTGCTAACCGTACCAACTGCATGAGCAATATCTGGCCTCGTACACACCATAGCATACATAAGGCTTCCCACAGCTGAGGCATATGGAACCCGCTCCATATCTTCCTTTTCGTCCTCGGTAGATGGACACTGCTCCTCAGTGAGCTTAAAGTGAGCCGCAAGAGGGGAACTCACTTTCTTCGACCCGTCCATCCCGAAACGCTAAAGTACCCGGTGAATATACTTCGTTTGGGACAAGTGTAGCAGCTTGGACTCTCTCTCTCTCGGCTGATCTCCATCCCAAGAATAGTCTTCGCTGCGCCCAAATCCTTCATAGAGAAGGCCGCGCCCAGCTGGCGCTTCAACTCCGCTATCCTAGTGGCATTCCAACCCACTAACAGCATATCATCAACATAGAGCAACAAAATGATGAAATCATCATCGGCAAAATACCTCACAAATACACAGTGGTCCGACGTCGTCCGAGCATAACCATGCTCCCCCATAAACGACTCGAACTTCCTGTACCACTGCCTCGGAGCCTGCTTCAGACCATACAAGCTCTTCCTCAACCGGCAGACCAAATGTGACTTGTCCTTCTCACAGAATCCCTCCGGCTGCTCCATGTACAACTCCTCCTCAAGATCACCGTAGAGGAATGCCGTCTTCACGTCCATCTGCTCGACCTCCAAGTCGAGACTGGCTGCTAATGCTAGCACCACCCGAATAGACGAATGCTTGACGACACGCGAAAAGATCTCATCATAATCCACGCCTTTCCGCTGACCGTAGCCTTTAACTACCAGCCTCGTTTTGTATCGAGGGCGAGTAGCATCATCCATCTGCTTCACTCTAAACACCCATCGATTCTTCAAAGCCTTCTTGCCCTTTGGCAACCGTACCAGATCATAAGTGGAATTGGTGTGCAAGGAACTCATCTCCTCCTGCATAGCCTCCATCCACTCCTGCCTGTGTTCGTCTTCCATAGCCTCTGCAAAACTTTCGGGCTCTCCCCCGTCAGTCAATAGCACATACTCATCCGGTGAGTATCTCGTAAATGGTCGACGATCTCTGTCACTCCTCCTCAAAGGAACCACTGGTGCTGGCTGTATACCGACAGCCTCCTCCCCTTCAGGAACTGCCTCCCCGGTATGCTCATCCTCCTGAGGGATACCCTGACCACCATCAGCAGGCTGATGATCAAGGTTGGGAGCAACTCCATGTACCGGCTCCCCCATAACTGGATCCTCTGCGATGTCCTTGGAAACTGCTCGAAGCGAAATGACTCTAACTCAGGCAATTCCTCAGCCTCAGAAGGCGTCTCGGAATCCTGAGTGTTGGTCATGGTCTGATCCTCGACGAACACCACGTCCCTGCTTCTGTAGAGCTTTCTTTCCACCGGGTCGTAGAGTCTATAGCCAAACTCATCCCGACCGTAGCCGACAAAGACGCATCGCCTCGTCTTCGGCTCAAGTTTGGTCCTCTCGTCCTTCGGTACATGCACGAAGGCCTTACAACCAAACGCCCGCAGGTAATTGTATGACGGCTCTTTGTCGTACCATACTTTATCAGGCACATCACCCTGCAAAGGAGCACTAGGAGACAAATTAATAACATAAGCAGCTGTGAGAAGAGCCTCACCCCAGTAACTGCCCGACAAGTTTGCTTCTGACAGCAAACACCGCACCCTCTCCATCAGTGTCCTGTTTATGCGCTCCGCTACACCATTGAGCTGAGGTGTCTTTGGCGGAGTCTTCTGGTGTCGTATCCCTTGCTCTCTGCAATACGCATCAAAGGGACCGATGTATTTGCCGCCATTGTCGGACCGAACACACAACAACTTCTTGCCCGTCTCCCTTTCAACAGAGGCCTGAAACTCCTTGAAAGTAGGCAGCACCTGATCCTTGGTCTTTAAGGCATAGACCCAAACCTTCCTGGAACAGTCATCAATAAAGGTTACAAAGTAAGAAGCACCACCAAGAGATTTTACCTTCATAGGACCGCAGACATCCGAGTGAATCAACTCGAGCAACGCCGGCTTCCTCGAACTTGGGTGACTTTGGAAAGACACCCTATTTTGCTTCCCAGCTAAATAGTGCGTGCACTTCTCCAACTTTGTAGACTTGAACCCTGGAATCACCTTCCTGTTCACCAAGTAGCTCATCCCCTTCTCGCTGATATGGCCGAGCCGCCTGTGCCACAACTCGGTAGACGCATCACTGACTGCGTTCACCTCCTGTGCCCCCTGTGCACTCCCCTGCATATAGTAGAGACCGGACTTCTTGCTTCCTCTGGCAATCACCATCGAACCCCTGGAAAGCTTCCACTGACTGTTCCCGAAGAGACCGAAGAATCCCTCGTCATCCAACCTTCCAACCGACACCATGTTGAAACGGATATCAGGGACATGACGAACATCCTTGAGAACAAGAATCGCACCCATCTTCGTTCTCAAATGCACATCTCCAACGGCAACCGCCTTCAACACATCTTCGTTGTCCATCTTCAACACTCCACAGTCGCCTGTTGTGTAAGTGGCAAACAGTGCCCTGTTGTGAGATACATGTGCTGAAGCCCCTGAGTCCACCAGCCAAGAATTGTCATCGCAGGCGAGGTTAGTAATGACCTCATCACCTACGACGATCATATCGCCTCCATGCACCGAGGCCGCCGCTGTAGTGTTCTCTTCTTGCTTTCCCTTGTCGCCCTTCTTCTCTCTCTTCCAAGCGAAACAATTCCGCTTGATGTGGCCCTTCTTACCATAATGGTAACACTCTGAGTCCTCGTAACGACCCTTGGACTTCCCTCTGCTCTTGTCTCTGCCACCACATGGACCCCTGCTTTTGCCCCTTCCGCGGCTCTCTGAAACAAGTGCCTCTGAGTGGTGGGATGTGGATGAAGTACCCTGAGAACGTCTCCGCATCTCTTCATTCAACACCCCGCTCTTAGCAAACTCCAGACTGACCACGCCCTCTGGAGCAGAAGCGATCATAGATACTCGTACGATCTCCCACGAGTCTGGCAAAGTACACAGCAGCCACAGTCCCTGAACTTCATCGTCGAACTTGACTCCCATAGAAGATAGCTGGTCAACCACGCCCTGGAAATCACTCAAGTGATCCGTAATAGACGCCCCATCTTTGTACCGCAGACCCATCATCGTCCGGATCAGGAACAACTTGTTTACCCCGGTCTTCTTCGCGTACAGAGATTCCAGCTTATCCCATAACGTCTTCGCGTGCTCAATATTGGCAACGTAGTTGTACACGTTCTCGTCAACGAACTGCCTGATGTATCCGCACACCTGTATATGCTTGAATTTTCAGTCCTCCTCGGATTTATCACTGGGCTTCTCGGATGCAAATACGGACAGATGCAGCTTCTTGACGAACAGCAAATCTTTCATCTTGCTCCGCCAATAGTGATAGTTTGTGCCGTTCAGATTCACCATGCGCACCGGCTTCGCGTCCATCTCTCCTCTCTAGTTTCTCTGTCAACTACTGACACTCATTCTGAATTCCAGAACCTGGCTCTGATACCACTCTGTTGGGAAAGAAGCGCGGAAATCTTTCCCCAAACCGGAGAGTACCTGCAAGAGGACCGAGCAATACAACGCACGAATCCAAAAACAACCACACAAAACAATCCACGCAGACACAGAGAATTTTTGACGTAGAAAACCCTTGCGGGAAAAAACCACGGGAAGATCGGAGTCCAACCCTGAGAAGCCTCCACTAATGGAATAGAAGAATTACACCCTCTATAAACTCCTCCCGATCCAAATCGGATCCCCACAACACTCAGAAGTAAGAACAATGATTACAAGGCTACGAAGAGCGAGAACGATGAGTAGAGATTACCCGAAACACGATCTCCTTCGAAAACGACCTTCAATCCTCCGTCTTCTCTCCCGAAGTTGTAGTGGCACTCTTGCCTCCTTCCTCTCTCTTTCTTGTGTTACGTTGCGTAATGTTATGTTGTGAATTAGGGTTGAGAAAACTCAACTTAACTCCCCAATCCCGCAACCAACCTGGACCGTTGGATTAGATCCAGTGGTAAAAAAATCACCCAGATTCCCGCATCAGCCCCGACGACACAAAGTTCGGCCAGAACTCTGTGTCGGGCAAACAGCACCTAACGCCAACATTCTGGAACAGCCAAACCGAGTTCGGCCAGAACTCGGCCTGGGACCGAGTTCGGGCCGAACTCGGCAGACCCAGTCCAGAACCTCCATTAGGAGCAGCAGCAGCAGCAGTAGCAACTCCGCGTCGCCTACTTCCCGAGCTTCTTCGACACACGAATGGCGCTCGTCGCACTCCGAGATCTTCTCCACATAGGTTGGGAACCCCACCCACTCCAACATTCTCTACTTAATTGTCTTTCTTGAATATAATTTTGTCACATAGAAAATATATTGTTTTGTGCCTTATGTCACATATGAATCACAACACATTACAAGACAATACGGCTGTAGATGCTCTACCCCCAACTCAGGAGAAATTAATCAGTGGGTTGGGCTCACCTTGTAACAATAGTGAGCCTTAATTCTTCACCAATAGTACCATGACACATCTCCACTTTTTCAATACTACTATCTCTCGGGCATGCCTTGGTTCGCAGATTCAAGGAGTTGGGAAATGAAATTATTTTTTCTATATTTGGGTGCCAAAGGAATTTGAGGAGGAAAGAAAAATAACTTCCAATAGAAAAAAAATTGGAAAAAAAATAATCCATCCAATGAAAGATTTATTACTTTCCCATTTTAAATATTTAATTTTCTTTTCAAATTTTTTGGACATTTTTAGACAAAAGAAAGAAAAATTGGTCAAAATTATAATTTTTCAAGGAAAGAAAATAATTGATTTCCTTTCCTTTCCGGGAACCAAACGAGGCCCGAGGCCCTTGAATAATTCTCCCAACTCCGAAACTTTGTTAGCAATTCGGCAAACCAAAAAAATTCGGGACGACAAAGTACGAGTATAAATCGGTTCAGTTCAAAAAAAATACGTTCAAAAATTCGATCAAAAATATCAAAATAAAAATATTGAGATTAGAAACTTCACATTCTTAAATATGTTATCAAATTTGATTAATTAAACGGATTTTCAACATATTTTTTGTGTCTATTTTTTAAATAATTATATGGAACACGTTTAAAACTTAATATGCTTAAAATTTATATAGTGATTTGGATCTATACGCAAGTGTTATACGTACGTTTACGAAAGATCGGAAAAAATTCGTGTATAATAAGTTTTATTCCGGTGATTGCTAACAAGGCTCGGAAACCCGAGCCCATAAACCCTTTGCCACCACAGTCTCTCTCCCTAAACCCACCCCAAAAAAACCCTCTCTGTACACGATGCTTCGGCGATGCACCGGCGGCTCCATGCTCCTCCTCCGGGCCGCCAGAGCCTCCTACCACACGATCCAGGCCATCCCGAGGGAGCTCACCGGCTGCCGCATCGCCGCCAAGGAGCGCGCGCTCGGCCGGATCCCTTCTGTCGTCTTTGCGCGCTCCGAGACCGACTCGAGGAAGCTCCTCCTCACCACCGACGCCAAGCAGGTCATGTCCCTCCTCGAGAAGATCGACCCTTCCTTCTTCTGCACCACCCCTCTCTCCCTCCAGGTCCGCGCCGGCCCCGGCTCGTCGGTTGTTATCCAGTCCGGGACCGTGCTGCCGCTCAAGGTTTGATGATGATTCCATTGATTGTTCGGTTGATTCGAGGCTTTGGTTGATTTTTGGGGGTTTGGTTCTGGTCAGGTGCATAAGAATGAGGAGACGGGCGAGGTGCTGAATCTGGTGATGGCGTGGGCGGAGGAAGGGACGAAGATCAGCGTCGACGTGCCGGTCGTGTTTAAAGGCGTGGAAGATTGCCCTGGGTTGAAGAAAGGTGCGATTTTTATCAGTTCTTCCATTTTTATAAGCAAGCATTTTGTCTAACAGTTTGCCGGCTTTTACCAATCTGGGTTAGGAAAAGGAGAGGAATGTCGGTCTAGAATTTCTATCGGTTTATTTACTGTTTCTTTTGGGTTTTTGGCGAGTGGGTCAGTTTATTTCTAACATTTGGTGATTGTTTCGTGGGTGTTAGTATGTAATTGTAGCAACTAGTAGGCATTGGTTATTGATTCATGGGTTTTATAGTACATGATTTGTAGCAACAAGTATGTGTCTTGTCGAACAGCTTGTGGGCGTTTGCGAATTGGTTGAGAGAGGCGAGGAATGTTGGTAGTGGAATTTCAGTTTTTTGTTGTCATTAGGTCTATCTTTATTGCTCTCATTTGGGGAATTGTTGATGGGACTTAGAGTGGTGGGTTGGATTGGATGGTTTTGGGTGGAGGATGAGCAACCGTGTTGGATTTTGTTGGTGGGTTTAAGATTTACTCTGGGGTGATATCCGGTTGAAAGAGAGCGGTAAGTAGGCATTTGTTCAAAATGCTTAAGGGCATCGTTGATTTTTGTCGGAATAGGAGAGTGATGGCAGTAGCGGATCCTTAAATACTTTATAGATGTTCATAGTGGTTGTCTGTGTTTCTAAAGTAGTTCGGTGATGGAGCGTAAAAATGGACATTTTGTTGAACAAGTTTGGAGTGTCGTAGGAATAACAATTGGCTGTTTGAGTCATAAATGACAACATAGAGGACGGTTAATTAGGATTGATATAGTGTGAGAATTTGTTTGACAATCGATATGATCCAACCCCATGACTGTTTATGATATCGTGCCAGATATCATGCCAACACAGTGACATTGTTACCTAGTTTTATGCTCCCAAACCATGTCTAGCTTACAACAACAAATGATGAGTAACTTCACATTGATTTTAGAGGGGTGGTGCTAGAATTAGCTGCCAATATTTACTTTGTCATCCCTTGCATGAAGTGTGCATGTCTTGGAGTAGTTCTCAATAGTTGGACCCCATCTTCAGGGGACAAGGGTTGAATGGTGAGTTGGCAACAAATTTCTATCAAGGTTCAATATAAACCCTTTCTATATAATTAGAGTATACTGCTTCAGAATTTCTCACAAGACATGGTTTAATTACCAGACATATCATTCCTGTTTTGACGGTATCAATTTGGAGTAGGACAAGAGTATTAGTTTGAGCTAAACACAGTTGCCTAAAGTTAGAACAACCTAACAAGGGCATAAAATTAGATGCCAGATTTAACCATGACTTCATAACATAATTCTGACATTGAAGTGGGAGGGAGTCTTGAGATTCACCATGGTACTTGTTCTCTTGTCAGCATGCCATATGGATCTCGTGGAAATAAGTAGAGAGGTTTGGCATGAGATTATTGGAGATCAATTGTATGCGGGTAGTAAGGAGAAGTCTATGATTAGTTGATTACAGTCTCTTCTTGAACTGTAGAAGGCAACAGTTATCAACTAATCTAATTTGTGATTTCGACATTTCGTTGACGGTTTACAGCATTTGTGTGATTCTTCTGTTATATCATCTGCAAGCTTTCTGTATTTCTCAATCATCGACAAATTAAGGTTTAGGAATTGGTTTCATTGGTCAGATGGAAAGACAATTCTCAATTCTCAAAGGCTCAATGACTAAATTGCATATTTGTTACCTTCATAATGAAGTTGGTTTGATCTTTAGGAAGAATAGTTCGCAGATTCGGTGGTCATTATTCTGAAGGTTATTTGTAGAATTATAGCTAAAAGTGATGTCTATGTCATTGTCCTTTATAATTTTTTGTGCTTTGGAGTTGTTTTCTAAAAGGTTACTTTATTTCAAAATTTAAGTTGATCGACTTGAAATACGCTGCTTCCTGGCCCCTTCACAAATATTACATAAATCTTCTGGTATTTGATCATTTTTCCTCTGAAATCAACATCTCACAGTACTTAATATCACTATGGTTGTGGTTGAGGACCACCGGACTATCGTATAGTTGGTAAATGGACAAGGAGAACAATATGCATGGCCAAAGAGAAGGATCAGAACATGATTTTTGTTTAACCATTTAAGGAACCGGTCTAAAACAGAATATCTTATAAACTACATACCCATAACACCTAAAGCAATTTGCTTCCATCTTATCCTTAATCGGTTCCACCTTCAAGTTCCTATGAAAGCACTCATACTTATTCTATGTTGTAATGTATTGCCACTCGTTAATCTTTACATTCATTTCAACTGTGCTTATTTTTGGATATGTTGGTCCAAAACTTCAATCTATAAAGCATGGCTATGGATAAACTTGATAGCTGCTGTATGTAAATTGGTTTCGGTTTTGTTATTAGGTTTTGTCTTCATACGAGGCTATGTAAACCCTAATCACTAAGGACTTTGGGTTTGCTTTTAAAATCCAAACCCTATTAGTTTTAAATAATTGGATTGGTCTCTCTCTTATCATTGACACACCGATTGTAACTGAAAACCACCTTGCTATCCATCCATGCTACTCCCACCGTTAATCTTTTGTTGCCTCTTCTTGTGTTGTCGTAGTTCTGGATTCTCGGAAGTGAGAGTTCCGTCGGGAATAATAGTGGACAAAGTTGTATTGGACTCAAGGCCTGATTGGTAAATATGATTTGGAGATGGAAAGCGGCAAACCCTAAAAGTGGGGGGATTTGTCACTTTCGATGTTTGATTCCAATCGGAAGTTGGGATGGATTTGGAGTAACCATGACAAACAAAATCTTGTCCCGCTCTTGGTCTCATATATTTCTTCAATATCCTCTTTTTTGGAGAGGATATAGGATGAAATGGGTTTTATTTTAATAATAATTAGTTCGCTAATTATTATATCTATAATAATCAATTAGTATTATCTTAATAACTTAGCAATTAAGATAATTAATACCACCAAGAGTAGGGCTGCAATCGAGCCGAATCGAGCTTTGCATGTTAAAGCTCGTTCGTTTATGGAAGAAAAAAAATATCGAGCCGAGCTCGAGCTTGAGAGTCATTTTCAAGCTTGAGATCAAATTGGCTCCCGAGCAACTCTGCTCGGCTCGACAAGTGTTCGCGAGCTTTATGAGCTTGAACTCGATTATAAAGATCGACTCCTAAACAATAATAAGTGGCTCACATCGAGCTCGATTATACATCTCGATTATATATTTGATAGTTATAGTACAAGGGTTGATTTATGGATTGACTCTCTATCATTATAGGCTTTGGTCCTGGCAACGATCTCAAACACTAATATAGACTTGAGCTGCAATGAGTTGAGTCGAGTATTAGCCGAGTCAAGCCAAAATATAGACAAAGAGTCGAGTACTCTTTGAGCTTAATGAGTCGAGCTTTTGGAGAGTCGATCCTCCTATGTTCAAGCTCGGGTCAGTAAGGGAGTCGAGCTCAAAATTTTGTCCAAGCTCGGCTCTTTAAGATACCTGAGTCGAGCTTTTGCCGAGCTGCTATGTTCATTTGCAAACCTAACCAAAGGGTGATCTAGTGGTAACACTAGTAAGGGAAGGGAAAAACGGGGGGGGAGGGGGGTGGTTTCGAATTCCGACATGGGCAATAATCTGGGAGGGGTCTTCGTGCTAGTAGCCTAGGAGATAGACGATCATTATTGACTACACATATCTTAAAAAACTCAATTAAGTAATTAACAATCTTTAATTGTCATCTACTAGTTAAGATGATTGACCACTATTACATAATTAAGGTAATTAATTAATATTTATGAAAATTAATTTATGATTACTTGATAAATTAATTAATATTTGTGAAAATGAAATATTGGTTAGTTGATAAATTATTTTGCTAATATTAATTTTAATTCTCAACTTGTATTAAGTTGTTAGGGTAATTATGTTACATAAATGAATAACTAACTAGTTATTTATTTATTTCATATTGATAATTAAATATCAATATAGTTAAATAGTTGATTAATATTTATTATTATTGTAATGCACTCTCCTACTATCTTAGCTAAAGAAACACAGTTGGGAAAAGGGGAAAAAAATAGTGCATGGACTTCCATATACATTTCATCTTGAAAGTGTAAGTTCTGAATCCTCTCCCATTTTGGTTTGCCAAAGATGCCCTTAATGTTCTGTACAGGTTTGAGTTCTATACCCAAGATACTAATTAATATAGGCAGTATGTATTAGCTAAATTCAATGACAACCAAGGACAACTCTGTCAAGTCCTGACCTAAACTCTCATCAAATATTTGATGTGGTATATCTTGGCATCTCACATTCTCCCCCATTTAAGGAGATGTTCTCGTCACAGTCCATACAAATGATATATCCTCATACGACCAACTATACCACTGAATTGACAAAATTATAGACTACAAAGCTCCAACAAAATAAGTACATTTAAGGAAAAACTATTGGTAGATAGATGGGTTGAATTTTGATTTTAGTTGTTGACATATTTGATTGGGATGTACCATTTATCAATGATCTGATTAGTCTCTTTTTTTTTTTTTGCCATCCAGCCTGTTAAACCCATAATTTCTTCTACCTGTCAATATCCATGAACCACTATTGTTCGTCAATCTTGCAGGGTTGATCATTTCGACAACATTTGAAGTTTGATTCTTCACATGCCAATCATCAAAGTAAAAAACATCTATATTGTAAATCCATCCACTCATGTTGATCTACAACATTTTAGTTGTTCATAAACGCAAAATCAAACCATTTGGAGTTTGTTTGCTTATTTACCTAGTTACCAAAAAAATGTAAGATTCAGAAGAATGGGCGGGATTGATATGCAATCAGTGTTTGGTTAAGAGGGGAAATGGAAGAAACAAAAAGTAAAGGAAACTGAAATGATTTGTCATGTTGGCTAGGAATGGTTAAGAAGGAAAGAGAAAAAGCAAGTGGAAGAAATGAGAGAACCCCAACAAATATAAAGTTTTCTCATCTTTTGACCTCCCCAAAAGATGTGGTTCTATAACATCTCCCCCCCCCCCCCCCCCCCCCCCCACCCACCACCACCACCACCACCAACACACCAAATCCGACTCGTGCTTCTCCCTCTCTCACTCCACCCGCCCCTCTCCCTCCCTTCCATAACCACTTCTCCTCTCTCTCCAATTTCCCTCTCTCTCTATATACGTATATCCTAACCTCTGGATTCTTTCTTTCTCACTTTTCATTTTTTTTTTTCAATCAAACAAGCTAAAATTTCCTTTCCCTTTTCCTTTCCTCTCTCTTAAACCAAACGCAACCACAATTTCCAAGATGTATGTTAACAATCCAAATGAAGGTCATAATCTAATCTGTAAAATAATCGGCCACACATTTTTTTATTGACTTTGAATGTGAGATGCTGTAGATTTATTTAACTGACCAATTAGAACCATTGTTTTTGGTCACTTAATGAATAAGAGACATCAAGTTGATTCTTCTTTTATAGACAATTAAAGTGGTGCCTAGGTTAATATGACCACATGGGGTTTCAAAAATGATCTTTTCTCTTTTTGCATGTTATATAGTCCAATTATTATCCATCCCAAAACGGATGTGGTTGAAGAATAAGGTACATCAAGTAGTTTGATTCTGGTTTTATAGACAATTAAAATGGTGTATATTATTCCAAGGTAGTCGAAGGCAAAAGACACACTCGAGGCACAAATGGTCCACATCGTCCGAGGCGCAAGGCACAATTAAGACGTGCGCCTAAGCAAAACGAGGCGCATAAATAAAATATAATAAAAATAAACACAAAATATTAGTAATGCAAAAAATAAAACTAAATAACATAATAAAACCAAAACATGTCAAAACATATCCAAGCGAAGTCGCAGAGTGGCAGTAACAACAACAGTCAAAAACTAATAAGAGTTTTTATTCTTCCTACCACATTTGTAGTAAATTTTAGTTGTTTTCAATTTAATTGTAACAAACTTTGGCGACCTTGGAAAGGACTGCTTTTCTCTCGCTTGTATGAGATAAGGGCTATTTTTTGTCTCCCTCTCTCTCTCTCTCTCTCTCTCTCTCTCTCTCTATATATATATATATATATATATATATATATATATATATAAGAATAAAAGAAACATAAGGTTGTCTAAGTTCTCTTTTTCTTTCTCGCGCTTTGCTGAAAGACGCATCTTAGGTGCAACTTTGGTGCGTCCGAAGAAAAATGCCTCGCCTAGTGAGTTGCAAGACGCAAGTATTGCGCCTTTCTGCAAGGTGCTCCTTAGACGTGCCTGAAACGTTTCTTTGACTACCATGTATTACTTTGAATGGCGTGAGATTTCCATATATATTCCCCCCCCCCCTCTTTTGCACGGGATATATGCCAAATGTTGTACATAAAAAAAAAATCCGGTTGACCCCGATTATTGTCCATCCAAACCTATTACCAGCTATGAAGTATGGACACTCCAAAAGTTTCATGTTGTGTCTCTATCTGGACATGGCTTTAACTATGGTAGTCAAAGGTGTGCCTTGGACGCGACTAAGATGCGCCTCGCAGCAAGGTGCAGCAGCTGTGTCTCGCAGCTCGCTAAGCGATACGACTTTCTCCAGGTGAGCCTTAGACACTCCTTTCAGTAAGGCGTAACCAAGAAGAAGCGTGCCTTTTTTTTTCTTTGCTTCTTTTTTTACAAAAAAAACTTTGAGGCTAGAAGATAGCCCTTACCTCATACAAGTGGGAAGGAGGTAGCTATTTTTACGGTTACCAAAGTTGGCTACAATTGAACTGAAAAAAATTTAAATTTACTAAAAGCGTTGTAGGGAGAACACAAATTCTTGTTAGTTCTGTTGACTGCTACTGATGTTTTGCTAGTTTACTTGGTTATGTTTTAACATATTTTTTGTTGATTTTAATATATTATTTGGTTTTATTTCTTACATTACTAATTTATTTATATATATTTATTATTATTTTTATCTTTGCGCCTCACTTCGTTCGGACACGTGTTTTAAGTGCACATTGCGCCTTGGACAATATGGACCATTTGTGCCTTGAGTGCACCTTACGTCTTTGACTACCTTGGCTTGAACACTCCAAAATACACTTAGAGACCGAAATATGGGCCGACCGGGTCGCGGTGTCTGAATCATGTCGTATCATATTCGTGTCCATGGAACATAGATTACTAGTAACACTAAACTTAATCTCACTCATTTCTTCCAGCTCAGGCTGACAAGTGCGCAGTTAACCTTCTCTTCTCTGTGAATCTCCGCCCGTCATCTCCCCTCGATCATATTGGATTGTTTCAAAGTCTCTCTCTCTCTCTCTCTCTCTCTCTCTCTCTCTCTCTCTCTCTCAATGTTAACCCTCATCAGTCATGAGTTGTTTAAGATGTTCAATGAGATATTGGGCATGTAAGAAGCGGACAATTCAAAAATTGGTGTCTTATCTGTGTCATGACAAAACAGATGCCGTGTCCATGTTGCAGTGTTCTTAATTCTTCTTGTATTGTCGTATTTTTTTCATGCAACATAGGTGGCCAGTAGCTGGATCTGATAAGGAATTGGTCAGCAATCTCAGGACTTAAACATTTTGAATTAGATTGAGGAAATGTAGCTTCGAAGAGACAACTTAATTTTTATGTTATATAACCTCTTTGTATACTGTGGCTTAGATTGGTACTTTTATTGTGCATAAACGGAAATGGTTTTGTGAGATGGTCCATATTGTTTGTGCCAATTGGTGCCTCTGTAGCACATCAAAAAATATATAGCCTACCTACTGCAATATGGTCGATGTGTGTGTGGTTTTTTTTTGCAGAATCAGGAAAAACAACATATGTGCACACTTAACCAGGCCCATCTATGCAGTAAACAGATTACATCATACATGGGTTGGGTCAGGTTGACCTAGTGTTTAAAAACCGATTGGTTCAACCGGTAACCAGTTGGACTGTGAACCGGTCACATGACCGGGTCAACTGTACATGTTGGACCGTCCAAACGGTTCAACTGGCCAGGACCGGAATGAACCGGTTGAACCATTACAAACCCTTCAAACCGGCACGGTTTAACTGAACCGTGCAGTTCAATTGAAAAGAAGACTAAAGTGATTTTTTGCATAAAACTTCCTCAGCAGGAAGCATCGAACCTGGACCTCCTGCATACAATCCAAGGAGCTGAACTACTAGTCTGTTTGTTCATTAATGTTTAGCTTAGGCATTTGGTTTTCTAGTTAGCAGACTTCGAAAATTGAAAATATTGAGGTTTGCTCTCATTAACAATTTGGAAACCATACAGAACATTGAAGATTCCAACTTTTTCACATAAACATTGTTTGAGTATTACGTATATTTTACATTTTAATTTTAAAGAAAATAGTTTTTAGATGGCAAAACAATATGATTTTAGTATTGTCATACCGGTTTTTAAACCATTGGGTTGATCCATGTACTTACTGTTTTAGGGTGTGCTGTATCTGTATGAACTGATGATCCTCTACTTATACCTGACTCTACCATTGAGCCTTCTCCTGTCAAAATCCTTTTTGCTTCACAGTTTGTTTTCTCATTCTTTTGCCTTTAATATTACTAGTATATATGCACGTGCGTTGCACTCATTTTATGCTAAGGCCTCGTTTGGTTCGCGGAATGGAAGGGAAAGGAAATCAATTCCTTGGCATTTCTTTTCCTTTGGGAAATTACAATTTCCATTGATTTTCCTTTCCGATGTTTGGAAATGCCAAGGAATTTGGAAAGTAAAGTGAATACTTTATTGTGGGAAAGTGATTCCTTTGCTTGATGGATGTAATCACTTTCCCTCCTAATTTTTCTTCCATTGGAAATCAGTTTCCTTTCCTCCTCAATTCCTTTGGCACCCAAACATAGGAAAGTAATCACTTTCCTTTCCCAACCCGATGATTCCGTGAACCAAACGAGACCTAATTGGAAAGAGCAAATAATAGTAGCATATTATTATTAGGAAGACTAAACGTCATCCACATTAATTATTCTAAACATACTATTATATTACTATTTTATACATGCATGTAAAACTATTTATAAAGACCAAAAGTCACCTTTCGTAATTACCTACTTACCCATATTAACTTTAAGTAATCTTTTTAATTAGTAAATATAAGCAAGGATATTTTTGGAAAGAAAACTTCCACGGTGAAGTCCAACTTTTAGCATTATATGGTAGTATAGATACTTATGTGCAAGTCCTATGTAGGAAGTTATTTTAGCTATGAGTTTTCTTTCTTTATTCTACTTTTGGTTGCTTCATGTGTTACCTCTAATAGTTGTAGAAAATTCTTCTTACTATTTATTCTAATTATCTCATCTCAAAAATAAAGATAAGAAAAATTATCTTAGGGGATAAGTATATTGTTATCTGGTAGCTGTATTTTGTTTATCATGGTTGGGTAGGGGTGGTGGTGGGGCTGGGGACAGTGGTACATTTGTAATTTATTTCAGATAAAATCATGTTGTTGCATGTAACTGGAGAATATAATAGATCTCCATATTTTCCTCTCTTTCTTTGTCTTCCTTTTGATATAGAAAATAGCTACCCCCTTTCTTTTCCTTCTGTTTGTAATTGATTTTTCCCCTAGATTTGTAGTCTGTGCTTTACAAACCATAGGTATGAGATGTGTCCAACATAGAGTTGTAAGTGTCAAAAGAAATTGGGTGGGATATCGCAATCATGAGGATTGAACGATTGACACATATTTGGAAGTAACCTTACAGTTGTTGGCTGAATATCATTTAGAACTCCCGGAGACATTTCATACCATTTCTGAGTTGTCTCCAAAGAGAACTGCAACCACAGGAGATTCGATTGAGTGTCAAAGTTATGGTTGTCTATACCTTCCTCCTGGAAAGTGCGGTACCAATGGAGCCCAACTTCAAATTGACAAGTTTCCACAAAAAATGTTGACAATTTTTTTACAACCAGCTGTTACCATGACGTCAACCTTCACAAATGGTGCCAAATCCCTGCCCCAAAGAACTAAGGAGAAGAGAGCTACTTGCCATAAATGTAAATGCCAATTGGCAATAGGAAAGGCAACCTTGTTGCTTTTGCAGTTTAGCACGTAAACGCAGAGCTACCCTCATAATTCTGTAAACAAAGGAATAGCGAACAATAAGGGGTAATTGGAAGGATTTTTGCTTGAAGGGTTGGGAAGTCATCTTTGAAACATAGTATAAGATAAATAGTTGGAATGCAAAACAGAGTTTCCACAAAAAATGTTGACAAAAATTTACATCCAGGTGTTACCATGACGTCAACCTTCAAATGGTGCCAAATTCCTGCCCCAGAGAACCAAGGAGAAGAGAGCTACTTGCCATCATTGTAAAATGCCAGCTGGCAATAGGAAGGCAAAACCTTGTTGCTTTTGCAGTTTAGCACGTAACTGCAGAGTTACCCTTAAAATTCTGTAAAGAAAGTAAGAGTGTAGAATAAGGGAAAATTGGAAGGATTTTGCCAAAGATTTGGAAGTCAACTTTGAAACATAGTATAAGACATAGTTAAAATGAAACACATTGATAGACCTTGATTTATTTTAGACAGAAAATTCAATCTGAGTCACCCTGATGATATACATCCTATTAAGGTTTCTTTCTCTTCTTTCCTCAAAAAAATTATATATAAAGGGAGGGTGTTGAATTATTTAAATACATAAGCCCCAACCCTCATGACAACTCTACAGTTTTGGTGGAGGGGAGGGGCTTTAACATAGTATCAGAGTTCAAATATTGTCTGACCACCATTTTAAGCAGTTTTTTTTTTAAAAATAAAAAATTATACGGCTGTGCAAATCCAGCTCTCAGTCCATAAAGTGCAATTCGACCTGGGGTGGGTGTTGGGGTTGGTTGAATAATACAAATATATAAACCTCAACCATCGTCACAACTCTAGAGTGTTGGTGTAGTGACATGAATTTTGACTAAAGGTTCATCGGATGGTTTGAATTTTGAACAGTAGATGTACACAAACTCCATCCGAGCTTCACCTCTCTTACAGATATGGACAGACCTCTGCTTGTAATCGACTTGTGGTGAAGTATTTTGAGATTCGGCTGTTATGTTTTACAATTCATGGTATTGTATTTTGGGCGGATATTTGCATTTATTCCTAACCGGCACTTATCATCAGTTCTATGAATTCACCATGCTGCTATGCAAAACAGGGGGCTATCTGCAAAAGCTAAGGACCAGCCTGAGATACCTCTGCCCAACCGAGCACATTCCTCAAAAGATCGAGGTGGATTTGACAAACCTGGATATTGGAGATAGAGTGCTTATGAGTAATATCGAGGTTCATTCATCTTTGAAGCTTCTAAGTAAGAATGATACAATGCCTGTTTGTAAGATCTTGGCAACAAAACGTGAACCGAAGGCAAAATCTCCTGAAGCTACAGAAACATCAGGGGCTCCTGAAGCTACAGAAACACCACCAGCTGGAGAAGCCTGAACATGTTTCTCTGGAAAGTGTACGACATTGAAGGAAAATTGCTTAGCTACTGTTCTTCTTAGTTAAGAGTCGTGGTTCGTCTTTAAGTGTTGTCACTCCAGTTGTTGAATCAACTTTATAAATGAAAAATACAAAAACAATAGGTTTTGGCATTGTCTAAGGTTAATGCTTGGTTTCATGCTTCAGTGCTTCGACGTTCCATCTGTAATAATATTGACAAAGTGAGACAATTTTGGTTTAATCTATTAAATTAGAGCATCTTAATCAAACCATTGTTTGCTATCTTGTTTGAACCCAACTGTCTTCTTCCATCTTCAGGTTTATTGAAGTTTAAAGTTATTTGGAAATATGGAAAGTTATCTGTGTGATGAGTTTAGGATGTGAATCAGGTTCTGCCAACCCTACTTTTCTGTTCTTATCCAACACATGTTATATTCGTAGTTTTATAATAATAGATTAGGCCACTCTATTAGTGGAATATATGCATCGAAAACTATTGTCTCTTGCTCATGGGGTTGGTGTTTCTTAAGGTACACAATTACTTTCATAATCATCAGCCAAGCCTTCCCAACTTGAATGGTGTAGGCTACATGAAGAGAGCTCCATAAACTAGTCAATTATTTGGAACAAGAATGGAATCCAACAAGAGATTTGGGTCGAAAATAAATTGGATTTTGAAAAAAAAATATTTTTTCTATTGTTATTTTGGGTTTCGGTTTCCGTCTAAAACCAAAAATTGTATAAGATTTATGTAATTATCAAATACCTTCAATTTTATACATATTTTTTGATTAAAATTGTCTATATTTTTGTGTATATTTTGAAAAATAACAATTCAATGTATGTGTTTTAAAATCCAACTTTGATAATTTAATAATGAGTTCAACTTTGAAATACAACAAACGTATATATAAAAAGGGTAAATTGCAAAAAAAAATCCTCGTTAGATTATCGCCTTTTGTATAGAAAGACCTATTAACCAAAATTAGCAAATAAAGACCTTCGCAATATACGACTTGCTCAAAAAGGCCCCTACCGTCTGATGGATGTTAGAAATAGCCGTTAATGAAGTTCTTTTTTTTAAAGAAAAAAATACCTAAACTACCCTCCCCCCTTCCCTATACCAGCCCCCCCCCCCTCCCTACCCTCCCCCCTTCCGCCGGCCAGCACCCCCCCTCCCTCCGGCCAGCCCCCTCCGTCTCCTCCCCGCCCCCTCCTCCTCCCCGCACCACCGGAGAGGGAGGGGGGGGGGGGGTCCTCCTCCTCGCGTCTCCTCCCCGCCCCCCCCCCCCCCCCCCCCCCCCCTCCTCCCCGCACCACCGGAGAGAGAGGGGGGAGGGGGGGGATACATAACTTAACACCAGTTAACAGAAAGGGGACATAATAAGCAGATTTTATACTTTAATAAATTTTAAGAGCATGGGGTCTTTTATGCAAAAGTCGAAAATCTAACGAGGGTTTTTTGCACTTTATCCATATAAAAATTGTAGAATTTTATTATAATTTAATCACAATTCCATTTTTGTGTCCGGCCAAATCAAATAAATCGAATCGAGTATCGGTTCGATTTTGGTTGACTAATTTCGGTTGGATTTTTTAAATTTACGATTTTAGTATTTTGTTTAGTTGAAATTGAACTCGCCCTTATCTTTTTTTTTTTTTTGAAATCCCACTCACACACACAATTGGGGGGCTCGAACCTTGCCGGCCCCTCCGGATGTCCGCTCTAATACCACTAGGCTAGAGAACTCGCCCTTATCGGTTACCTCATTTGTCACTGTGTTCGTCTCACTTCGATTATTCACTACTCTTCTTTAGTCTTAAAGTGAAAATTAAAGTTCACTTTGCCTCTCTCTTTCTTTGATGGTCATAATAATCCAAGAAAAACCTATGTTAGGAACCTCTCTCATTGTCCTTGGTTATTTATAAGGGCACATCCAAAGTTGATCAGGACACATTTCATTTCTGGCAGTCCTAGGTACTTTATAGACTGCCAGAAAATGTGGCAGTCCAGACTTCGTGTTTAACTAGACTGCCACATTTTCTGGCAGTCCATCTCGTGTTTAACTGGACTGCCACATTTTTCGGCAGTCCATAAAGTACCTAGGACTGTCAGAAATTGTGGCAGTCCTAAGTTTAACTTGACTGCCAGAAATGGAATAGTCCTGATCAACTTTGGATGTGCCCTTATAAATAACTTTGTCATTTTATTCTCTATAACGCTTTAATATGAAATAGAACAACTTCCTTTGCATTGGTTCTTGCACCTGAGTAGAGGGTTCCTCGACTAAAACCTCTCCTATGCTCAAAATTAGGCCAAAATATCTAATTAAGATAAAATTACAATTGACTGAGAATTAGAGGATGTTTTAGTCGAAGAACCCCTCTGCTCTGAAGCTTCCTTTTTGCGCAGGCTGTGGAAAGTGGGGGACCGACTAATTTTCTTTCTAGTAGTAGTCGTTCTTCGTCCTTTCGTTCCGTGCCTTCTCGCTCTAAGTATTTTTTTTAAATGTCCGACGATACTTACGAGACTTTGTGCATGCTGTATTGTATACCTGTTGGACCTACTGTCCTCAACTTCCACCAAATAAATGAAAGAAATAATATATATAATTTGATGGTATTGAACTCGACAAAATTGGAAGGTGGGAAGAAGCAACAACTATCGTTTATTTGCACTAACGAACACATCACGCACATTGTCGCTCTTCAGTGTCTGCTTCTAAAAAGTATGTTTCTGTTAGATGCCATGCCCTCTTTAGCGCAATGATACAAATGCCGTCAGCCATATGCTGTAAAGGGAAAAATGGGATGAGTATTATTAGATTTTGGACCGTGAATCAATTCGTTTGAAAAAATATTGTTCTGTTTCTATATTGGAAATGCTAAAATTTTTAAAAAAAGTTATCAATTTGTTTTAGTTACAGTTTTGGGTTTCGACTTTGAGCCGAACAATCGGATAACACTTATGTACAAATGTGTATCTTTTTTAAACCTTTTTTAAAAACAAAAGTTCTACCTATGTGTTTTAAAGTTCAACTTTGATAAATTAACAATTACTCATATTTTTGGTCCAACTCTGAAATAAATAAAAAAATCTATGTATAATTGAAAATTTTAGTATTATTTAACTACACTCACAACTTATGGTTCGATCCATTAGACAATAAAAAAATACAACCGAACAAATCAAAATTGATTATCGGTCAGCTTTCGGTTATGACTAGTTTCGGTTTTTAGAATTTCAATTTAATCGGTCTTGACTATTTCAGTTTTGTTAGAACCGGATAAACCAAGGGATCACACTTATATTTGAGAAATCATAGGTGATGCCAATTAAAAAAGATAAGAATAAATATTTTTGATATTCAAATATTTGATATTTGTTATAAAAATGAAAAGAGAGAATGTTTGTAGACGAATATAGTAGCACTGTAGTTTCTCTTAGGGAAAATTTATGAAATGCCCAAAAACTAAAAAAGTTTCATGAAAAATCCACCGCTAAAAAACTTTCATCGCGTGCCCAGAATTAGAGAAACTTATCCAAAGCGGGTTCCAAATGACCCTTTTACCCTTCTAATTTATTCAAAGCACCTGCGAAACATACTCTTCAAAAAAAAAAAGATTTCGATTCTTCATCTTCTTCGTTACGCTGCTCACTTTCTATTCTTCCTCTTCTTCGATACGCTGTTCACTTTCGAATCTAGGTTTTCTTCTCCAAAATCTTTCCATGTCAAAACGGAGGTCAAAACATTATTTTTTTGCGATTCTGAAATTTCGAAAGTTCGTCTAACAAAGATTCTGTTACTTTCAGGCTCCTCGAAAATATGCTCGTTTTGCGACAAATCGGACCTCGTTTCGATCTCCCAGTCAAAAGTTATGGCTTTCCAAACTTTCAACTCGCCATTTTTCGTGGTAAAATCACGGAGAATGACCATTTCTAGTGTTAAAACGCAGGAGAATAGTCATTCTCCGTATTAAATGACGGAGAATAGCCATTCTCCGTACTAAATGACGGAGAATGGTCATTATCCGTGTCAAAACCACGGAGAATTGCCATTCTCCGTGGTAAAATCACGGAGAATGGTCATTCTCCGTGATATTAACACGAATAATAATCATTCTCCGTGATCTTTACATGGAGAATAGACATTCTTCGCCATTTTTTACAACGTAGAATGGTCATTCTCCGTCTTTTTCGACACGGAGAATGATCATTCTTCGTGATATTAACACGGAGAATGACCAATCTCGTGTTAACATGGAGGAGAATGGTCATTCTCCGTATTGAAAAAGACGGAGAATGACCATTCTCCGTGTTAAAACCACGGAGAATAGCTATTCTCCGTACTAAAATGACGGAGAATGGCCATTCTCCGTCACTTTACCACGGAGAATGGTCATTTTCCGTGATATTAACATGGATAATAATCATTCTCCGTGATCTTTACACGGAGAATGGACATTCTCTGTCATTTTTTACAACGGAGAATGGTCATTCTCCGTCTTTTTCGACAGAGAGAATGGTCATTCTCCGTGATATTAACACGAAGAATGACCAATCTTGTGTTAACATGAAGGAGAATGATCATTCTCCGTATTGAAAAAGACGGAGAATGACCATTCTCCGTGTTAAAACCACGGAGAATAGCTATTTTTCGTACTAAAATGACGGAGAATGGCCATTCTCCGTCACTTTACCACGGAGAATGGCATTCTCCGTGTTAAAACCCATAGAAAATTGTCATTCTCCGTGGTTTTTAACACGGAGAATGCCATTCTCCGTGGTTTTTAAAACGGAGAATAGTCATTCTCCGTCATTTTAGCACGGAGAATGGTCATTCTCCGTGGTTTTAACACGGAAAATATTTTTTTTAGAAAGGAAATTTTGTCAGGAATAAAGAGTTTCGTTCTTCTTTCAAAACGATGATAATTCTTATGGAAAAGAAGAAGAAAGATTTTCTCTCCACAATTGACCTAATCGTCGAAAAACTTCAAATGTCTCCACGATGAAGATGATGATGATGGTGATGATGATGACGAGCGATGATCTGAGTTCAACTGAAGAAAAGCACACCGAACTACGAACGATCTTTGCGATCTCTGCTGAAGATGAGAGCAATGGAATTCAGATTTCTCGTGAAGAAGAAGAAGACGAAAATCGCAATCCAGATCTGAGTTTTTTGAATTCAAATACATATAGATGACCAATTCGCGCGGAGGGGTAGTTTCGGCATTATAAAAATAACAGTTTCCAGCGGGTGGTATCTAAAAGGGAATCTTGGAATATTTAACGTGAAAATACTTAATTCTGGATATTTCATAAAACTCATCCAGCGGTTGGGCATTTCATAAAAGCCCACCCCGAAATTGAGTTTCTCAGCAATTTTCAGTTTCTCTTATTAAGAATATATATAAAGAAATTAGATAAAGATTAATGTAGATAGAGATAAATACATTTATTATTTGAATTTATCCACAAATCAACGCTCCTCCCTCACTTTAATCATTGACTTATTAATAACTTTTCCAAAGAAAAATATATCTTTAAAAAAAACAAATCCATAGTGAAAGAAAAGAGGTATGATCCTGAAAATTTTGGAGTAAAGACTTTATTGCACTGTTTTTTTTTTAAAAAAATCTGTAGTAGTGTAAATTACATTTCCCACAATCAATTATTATTCTTCTGACTAGGTTGGGAGACTACTGTAAATTAATGAATGTGGCAAAATTATGGGTAGAGTCAATCTCCACACCAAGCAAAAAAGCACTGATATTCCATGTTTTTTTTTTCTTTTTCTTTTTTCTCAGTGCCCATAGACTGACTTGGTCAGGAGAGGTGGGACTTGGTTTTGACTTGGAAACATTCCTCTCCTCCTCCAGTCCCTAATGAATAAATTGACTCATTAAAACCTTTGTTAGCTCATTATGATATCAGTGATAATTTAAGTATAAATTATCAAGTGACTGAGACTAATGTAAATTTATTAGCATTTGTTTGGGTGGGAGCTTCCTGCTATTTTGAATAGGCAATCATAAACTGTTTATGATTGTGACAGAGAGACATTTTTCATTTCAGAAACAAAAGAAAACCTGGGAAAACGTTGTAATATTAAAATGTTAAAAGTAAAACATTTCAATGGAACTTTTTTTTTTTTCCCTTGACAAATAAGAAAAGACATGACATCTTGGAGTGTTCTTTTTCGTATTCCGAATGTAAATTTTTTCCAAAAAATTGTATCAGAAACATAAAAGTTTTATAGTATTGTGTAGAATGAACAAAGTTTAGTAAATTTGTAAAATAGGACCCTTTACGTCCAAAATTTGGACGTAAAATTTACCTGTCAAATATACGCCCAAGAAATAGGCATAAAAAGTTTGTGTTTATTGTAAAAAAAAGCTTTTCCGTATTTTTTTGCCCAAATTTTTGGCGTATAGTTTGCTGATTAAAAAGGAAGAGGAGAGAGAGAGAGAGAGAGAGAGAGAGAGAGAGAGAGAGAGAGAGAGGGGCTTGCATTTGTACAAAGAGAGAGAGAGAGAGAGAGAGAGAGAGAGGCTTGCATTTGCACAAATTTTTTGGATCATACTATAATATGCTTCTGATGCTTGAAGGAAAGCAAATGCAAGACTCTCCCTCTTTTTTTTAATCTGTTGTGGTGGCATTGGACATACGAGAAGCTTTTTTTGGACGCAAAAATTGTTTCAAGGACAAGAAAGCAGTGGACAGTTTGCTTTTTTTTAATGATCCAACAACGTATTAATCAATTTTGCGCGGAAAAAAAATACGCCCGTGTATATCCCTGTAATTTGATTAATTATGTTATCCGTCACGAATGTAAACATAGGAAAAGATTCTTTTACAATAAACAATTTTTTTACCTCCTTTTTTTTTTTTGAAGTGACCTTTTTTCCGGCTTAACAAATGTCAAAGAGAGGATTCGAATTTATGCCTTCCGCGTCGGATCCTCCGTTGCTATCACTAGGCCACAACCCACGGACATCTTTTTATGCCCCTTTCTTGGGCTTATATTTGACAAGTAAATTTTACGCCCAAATATTGGCCGTAAAGGACCCCATTTTACAAATTTGCGAACTTTGTTCTTTCTACACAATACTATAGAACTTTTATGCTTCTGATAGAATTTTATGTTTTTTTTTCTTCTCTTTTTAAGAATGTTGGGCTTCGTTGATTGAGAAAATTGTTATTTTAGTCTGTACAAATATTGTTTTGGTGTTTGTAGCTAAAAAAGATTGTGAGTTGTCCAAGAAAACTTTAATGATGTAGTTCAAATGGTGCATAAACTATTGTAGGCTAAGAATTAATAAAATTGGTTAGAAATTAAGAGTTAGATTAATATTTTGGACCTTGCTATTTTGACCTCAGATTTATGACCATGTCGTCACGTGGTGGCCTTCCATTGGTCCCATGGTTCGAATTTTAAGTGTATGGGGTCCAATGCAAGCATGAAGTCAATGATTGGTTGTCACGTGGATCTACGGTCATGTCCATGTTCATAAACCAAGGAAAAAAAAATTATTTCGGTAATATTTTACTCTTAGAAACATCAATTTTTTTTTAAAATTAAATATGTAAGAAAAATTCTACCTTTTTGTGTTTATTTTAGTAAAAAGTAGTTTTAGGACACGACAAACCAACTAATTTTTGTTTTGATTAATAGAGGCTGGAAATAACAAGCTTCCCAAGCAATCACCAACCCCCAACTTCTTCTATAACTGAAAGTTATTTTTTTTTTCTTCCGAATAAAGATATTTACCAACTAATTCTAAAAACACATATGACAGAAAAAACTAGTATAAAAGAAAAACTACCATAACTAAAATAAAACTACTTATATTACATTCGACTACATTTGTTATCATTATCTAATAAATAAATTTTGGGATACTCCTAATTAAGGAGTGTAATAATATAACTGAAAGTAAAAAAGAACTCCAAACAAAGGAATTTTACCAACTAATGTGGAAAAAAAATAGTAAAAGAAAAAACTCCCATAACCACTTGTATTCAAATAGACTATATCATTATCTAATAAATATATTTTTGGGAATCTTCTAATCTAGGACCTTAATTTAATCCAGGAAATTAAAAATCTAGCTAGCACTCTGGGAATCTCAAGAATTTGTTCTTATTCCAAAGTCAACAGCAGCTATTTATTATTCATTAATCACTTAAATCCCTCATATTTTGTGCTATTGACAAATATAGTTCTAAATTCTTACATGGAAATAGTAGAATTCATGTTTTCCATTTCAAATTATAATAAAAATAAATTGAAACCAAGAAAAAAGTTGAACACAAATCTTAGCATAACAAAAATATTGTATAAAAACGTATATAACGATTCTTACTCAGCATCGATCCAGGGATAAGTCCGATAAAATTTCAGATTTGGACAATCTTATTCTGCTTAGGACAACTATGCAAGCTCAACGTGACCCCATAAGAGCTCATGTCGCGGGTGATTTCCAGAATCTGTCCATAATAAGCATCAAGAGACAACCAACATCAGCTATGGATAGAACAATCCAACCCTCCATCCGACCTGGTTTATACTACACTTTGATTTATATATAATACTATAAAGTAAAAAAGTTACCAAGGTGCTCCCTACCTCATAACTTTTTTAAAATATTCATCACAAGCACAGTGATTTGAAAATATTTTGTACTTTTATAAGTTATGAAAAAAAAAATTATTGGATTCTGTTTCAGTAGCTGATTACAAGAGGAAAGTATGAGCTCTCTAGCCTAGTGGTATTAGAGCGGACACCTGGAGGGCCTGACAAGGTTCGAGCCCTCCAATTCTGTGTGTGCGTGGGTTTTCAGAAAAGAAGAAGAAAGATTACAAGAGGAAACTGTATGATAATTATATATAAGTTTTACATAAATGAACTCATGGTCGCAAAATTGTAAATCATGCTCTTAATTTATCACATAAATTGCAATAAGTCATAAACTGAGGTCTTAAATGATAAAATAACAAAACAAGCATAATCTCATCGTAATGAGAGAGAAAGAGAGAGAGAGAGAGAGAGGAAAAAACCCGGTGTTTGACCTGATAAAAGAACCGCGTGGCCAACGACCTCCGGTCTCGCCATTCGCTCTTCTCCTTCTTCTTCTTCTTCTTCTTCTCCTCCTCCTCCTCCTCCTTCCTCCATAATGCCCCAATCGAAACCCTAACTTTTTCCATGGTGCCCTTTCCCCCCTTCTTATAGCCGAGCGCCCACATACCATGATCCTCTCCCAAACCGGAGATGCCGTGGTGGAAGAGTGCCAACTCCCCGTCCTCCTCCTCCTCCTCCCCCCGGTCCCCGTGCTCCCCCAAGAGGACCTCGCGGAAGGACCTCTCCTCCATCTTTAGCCGCAACACCGGCTCCCGCCTCACGCGCCAGCGGAGGCTCCGCCACGGCGACGACGACGCCGCCTCCTCCGGATCCACGCCGGTGTCGAGATCCCCCAGACAGCTCGAATGCGACGCCCCGTCGCGGTCCTCGTCCTCGCCGCCGGTCCTCCAGCCGCAGCCGCTGCCCCTGCCGGAGGGACTGGGGACTGGATCGCCGAGGAGGCTGCCGTCACCGAGGGAAAGGGAGGAGGACTTCTCCCTGTCCTCGGACGCCGTCGGGCTCTCGCCGCCGCCAAGGTAAGGGGGCTTTCGTGATTGAATAATTCGTCCATTATGCAGTTATTTAATCCTAATTTGAAGTTCCTTCAGTAATGCAATTAATTATCATGCATTGTTCTGTTGCCGATATGATATAGGACATATTTTTGATTATTACATATAATGGCTTTAAGTGCATGAACTTGCAGTGATAAAACTAACAAATTTCATTGTTGTAAATGATTATTATTGATGGACATGTGGGCGATCTACATCTCAACTCTCTCTAGACCCTGCATTAGCGGGAGCCTCGTGACACTAGGATGCTCTTTCCAATACTATGGATGCACACTTTTTGTACTAGAACATGTTAATGTATGAAGTTGAAGGCGATGACATGAGCCCCTTGATTCTCGAGAATCAAGAGGAGGGTGTTACTGGGTCATGAGCGGTGAAGTCAAAGTCAGAGGTAATGGAGTCATGAGGATAGTGGTACAGGGTCATGATTGGTGAAGTTGAAGTCAGAGGTAATGGAGTTCTTGAGTTGTCTGGAGAGGTCATGGTGTAGTTCTCGTAAACGGAGGTGGGGGAGACCTTCTCAAGAAGGAGGGGGTGGACGAAGGGATCTTGTCGAAGATGGACGAGGCTGTGATCTGGGATCTAGTTGGATATCTCGATGGGGATGGGCTCTAAGAGATCACAAAGAAGAAGTGTGTAGTCTGATGTACCCGTCGGCTAAGGAGAATCAAGTTGGATTTTTCAGGGAAGAGGGATATGGTAGAAGGATATGGTAGAGAGGGCCTACAATCCGTACGGGTGCAAAGGGATAAAAGGAAGGATGTGAGGTTGGCAGAGGGAGCCGAGCGGCGGGTAGGTATGGGTGACCAATGCGAGTTGGAGGTAGTGGGGCTCGAGGAAGTGGGTGGTGAGGGGATCAGGAAAGGAAAGAAGGAGAGAAATTTAGGGTTTTATTTCTCCCCCTCTTGGTTGATATTTATGTAAGCCCAGGGTGTTAGGCTAGGTTTGCTTAGGTTATGTGCTTTGGCATGGGCTTGATTCCAACATTATGAGAGCTTGCGTCGGGTCCATAACCAATTGAATGGAGAGAGGAGTGACATTTTGGTCCAAAACATTTAGAATTGGGTTAGGTCAGATTTGGGTTGATGGTGGCTTGAAACCAATCCATTATTTCTGTTTAAGCCTGCTCTATTCGTGAATTGTTCTTGCCTTTTAATAACCAATTTTACATTTTATAAATTCTATAAATATGCAAAAAATATTGATGCTCTAGTTGTAATATGACATCTAATTTTGTCGAAAGTTTACGCTCGGATTTCGCACTAGCACCAAGTATTCCCGAATTTTTAACAGTTATATTGTAACCAATGAAAATTCCCAAGAGGGGGTAGGGGACATGACCTCCTCAGCTATTCTTTGAGTCCGTCCCTTCCGAGGACCTCCCTCCAAGTTCCCTAGACTATAGAGTGTTTAGACAAAGATGTAAGATGTGACCATTTGCTTTAGGCATGTATTCGTTATGCCAAAGATTGAAAGGAATGACATATGTGCCTTTAGGTAACTTTTTTACTCCTAGAAATGGGCTAAGGCTTGATTGTAATCTTAACCATAACTGATTCAATCTGTGTGCAATAATTGAAAAAATTCTGACATTCTACTAATTACAATGCAGTAGGTTCTCCTGTCAGAATGCGCACAGAAGCCCAGAGCTCATCGAAGCACCATCAAATAAATATGTGTCTCGTGATTACAAGAAGGCTATCCGAGATCCAAATTCTGTAGAAAATGGAAACTTCCGGCTGAATATACCCGCAAAAAGTGCTCCAGCCAGTGCATTTTCAAGTCCAGCACTTAGTCCTCGTAGATCGAGTAATGTAGATTGTATGCCTTTCCACAACTCTCCTCCAGGATTTCAGGGCTGGTCAGCTCCGGAGTTCCCTTTGAAAGAGACATTGACAGGCTCTTGTATCCAAACTTCACCTGATATAATTCTGCACAGCTCTGATCCATTTTCATTACATAGTCCCGCTAGGAGAAGCCCTGGTACAAGATCAAGGAATCCAAGTGCACCTCCATCTCCACTACACCCAAAGTTGTACCCAGACGGTTCTTCCCCTTGGCATGAAAGTAATGGTAATGGAAATGTCCATCCGTTGCCTCTCCCTCCAGGTGCTGCAGTTCCTTCACAATCAGGTTTTTCTCATTCAATACGGTAACAGCCGAGGAGTCTCAATGGCAAAAGCAAAAACTGATTGGAAGCGGTACCTTTGGGAATGTTTATGTGGCCACTAACAGGTATTCAGATAACCAGCTGAAATGAAATAATGACTATTATTTATTATTTTTATTTTTTTATATATGAATATAATTATATTGAACAGGCACACTGGAGCATTATGTGCAATGAAAGAAGTCAACCTAATTCCTGATGATCCAAAATCTGCTGAATGCATAAAACAGCTGGAGCAGGTTAGTTTTTTGTACCCTATTTACAATTCTCTAGTAAATTGCATCTTCAACCGTTTCCTTTGTAAATAAAGCATTATTTATCTTGATAGCTGAGAGAAGGTTATCATCCAGTGAATGCATATTCAAAATGCAAAAGTTAACCTTTCTGTTATTTTCTTTGGACATCACATAATGTTCAAGAGAGATCAAGATGGAAATCATTTTGCTTTTGCCATGTGATTCTTATTCCCCATTGTTCACTTTTTTTTTTTAATGCTGTTTCCGTTGGATGATTGTGTACTATGTGTGTTTTTGTCCTGTAAAACTCGCATGCATCTGAATACATTTTTATGGTTTTAGACGCTCTGTTTGAAGCGTGTTGTCACGTCCAAGTTTTTCGTCCCACCAAGACAGATCTGCATAACCCTCTAGGACCGGGATTTTGCTAGAAGTTTCCAGAGTCTTCCAGAATATGGTGGAATGTTATGGAGTCTTCTTGGAGAATCATGAACTCTTCATAGCTTTCTAGATGTTCTAGAAGCTTTCTTGAAACTAGGCCCGCAAATATTTCCCTGGAAGAATCCCTGGAATATGCTAGTTCCAGAAGCTTCATGTAAGCCCTTTGAGGCATTATAAATAAGTGGGAGGCTCATTTGTTTCTCACCACCCAAAAGTTGTATTCTCCTTCTAGTATAGTGATGTTTCAAGCTTCCAATCTCTCTCTTTTTGCTCCAAAAGTTAGCGATCTAGCTTAGCGTTTAGGGAAGGTTGACACGAGACTTCAAGTAGGAAGCTTGTGTACCGCATAGATCGAAGTGTAGCCTAACATACTAAGTCTGTGACAAGTGGTATTTAGAGCGAAGGTCGGTTGGTGCCATGTCGACATTCGAAAATGTCCAGGAGGGACCTGCGTCGCCTAAAGAGGGGCAGGCCAAGACTCACAGGAGGGGCAAGAGCTACGAGTCTAAGACGGAGCGCATCCTTGCCGATCTTGCGAAGCGCCTCGAGGTCTTGGAGGCAGATTTGAGGGACATGGAGATGCAAATGGGCTCCTTGGAGCAAAGCAACACGAGACTAGAAAAGTTCTACGATGGACTGGAGAGTGACGTGACTGATGCGCTTCGTCTATGGTAATCTTTCGGAAGTAATTCTAAGAGATCCGATCTGCACTTAAGGAGGAGCTCCAGGGACATCGTGCGGAGATTGAGGACTTGCGTAGGAAGGTCCGAGACTACGAGGAGCTAAAGATCGTGGTCGAGAGTTGCGGAGAACTCAAGACCAAAGTTGCCATCTTAGAGAAGGTCGTTGCAAACGGTGGACCTTCGAGTAGGGAGGCACCGAGGAGAAAGAAAATTTTCGAGCTGAAATCCTTCAGTGGGGAGCGAGATGTCAAAGGAGTTGAGAATTTATTATGGAACGTAGAGCGATACTTCAAGGCATTGCACATCAACGAGGACGCCGACAAGGTAGATATTGCTTCACTGTACTTTACCGATGATGCTATGTTGTGGTGACGTCGAAGGTGCATGGAAGCCGATAAGGGTTTGTGCTCGATAGAGACTTGAGAGGATTTCAAGAAGGAGATCAAGTCTCAGTTCTATCAGGAGAATGCTGAGTTTGTAGTGAGGCGGAGCTTGCGGCAACTCAAGCACACCGAGGAGATCAAGGAATACATCGCGGAGTTCACATGCTTTATGTTCGCGATATCTAGTATGGGCAAGGAGGATCTCGTTTATTCTTCTTCCTCGATAGACTCAAACCATGAGCGGCTCAAGAATTGCAGCGATAGAGGGTGCAAGACTTGAACACCGCCGTGGCAGCAGCTGAGAGGCTCGTCGAGTACATGTGGGACGACAACGATGCCAAAGCCAAGCCAAAGACCATCAAGGTGAATGATGGGCGTGAGCGGGAGATCTCTCCTAAGGAGGGTTTGTCCGAGGAGAAGAAGCAAGAGAAGGTCTAATTCGAGCGAGTAGTTTCATGCTTCATATATATAAGAAATTATTTTGTCCGGGATTGTCCGATGAGGAGCATGTATGTCAATGTCGTCCGAAGTGAGGAGGTGGAGGACGAGGAGTGTAAAGTGGGAGCACACATGGGAGCGTTGCGCTTAGTCAACGCCGTCAAGACCAAGTTTGCTGTGTCGAAGACTCCGAGCAAGGAGCTCATGTACGTTGACGTGAGGATCAAAGGCATGAGCAAACGGATGTTGGTTGACACGAGTGCCACTCATAACTTCATCTCGGACGCAGAGGTCCGTAGTTTGGGTCTAGCCTTGGAGAAAGATTCAAGCAAGATGAAGGCTGTCAATGCGGAGGCACACCCTGTGCAGGGGGTAGCCAAGGGGGTTCGCATAGCGGTGGAAAATTGGTTGGGTGTTAGCCAATTTTATCGCTACGTCGCTGGATGACTTAAAAAGTGATACTGGACATGGATTTTCTTATCGCGGCGAAGTCTGTTCCGATGCCATATTTGGGAGTCGACAACTTCATGGAGTAAGGCTCATCGTGCATGGTAAAAGTTGCACGAGGCGAGCCATCAAAAGGAAATGCTATCTCCGCCATTCAGTTCAAGAAGAGTAGCCAAAGGGAGACGACATACATAACGGTGCTCGAGATGAAGGAGGGCTACGAGGAGGAAGGCCTTCCGGACGAAACCAAGGGTGTTGCAAAGGGTCTTCCCGAGGAGTCACTTCTGCGGAGGAAAGTAGACCGTGCTACCAGGCTGGATACGAGTGCAAAGAAGCACGTCACGAACAGCGAGGAGGCAGAAGCGACAAAGTGGAGTGGCTCGTGCAAGGAGATGCTCAAAACTCGTGGTGGGCGTTCGGATCGATATAGTTGCAATAGGACTTGCATGCGCGGAGGTGTGAAGAACTATGTGCAGCCACGAGATGAGGTGGGTTGACGACCTGGCAATCCGCACGAATCTCTTCCCCTTCCAAGAAGGGCACAAACCAAGGCCAAATTTGTTGCGGCGAACCAGTTTACTTCCAAATTTGAGGAGAAGATGGGCAAGTTTGGAAAGCACCGTATGAGACGTGCGAAGAAAGGACGATGTCCAGTGACCATGCCTACGAGAGTGGACGTCGTTCCGAGATTTGGTGCACCTGTCGACGAAACAAGTTGGGAAGAATGTCACGCCCAAGGTTTTTCGTCCCACCGAGACGGATTTGCATAATCATCTACGGACCGGAGTTTTGCTAGAAGCTTTCAGAATCTTCTAGAATATGGTGGAATGTGATGGAGTCTTCTTGGGGAATCATAAAGTCTTCATAGCTTTCTAGATGTTCTAGAAGCTTCCTTGCAAATATCCAGGCCCGTTAATATTTACTAGAATAATTCATGGAATATGCTAGTTCCAGAAGTTTCATGTATGCCCTTTGAGGCACTATAAATAAGTGGGAGGCTCATTTGCTACTCACCATCCAAAAGTTGTTATCTCTTTCTAGTATATTGAAGTTTTCGAGCTTCAAATATCTCTCTCTCTCTCTCTCTCCTCTCTCTTTTGCTCCACAAGTTTTTCATTATCGTCTTAGCCTAGCTAAGCGTTTGGGGAAGGCTGACACGAGACTTCAAGTAGGAAGCTTGTGCGCCGCACGTATCGAAGTGTAGCCTAAAATAGTAAGTCCGTGACAGTGTGTTCAAGATAGTCGTATGTACTCGTCACAAACTTGTTACCTTTCGATTTAACTTTTCTTCAATTGTTTTCTTTAGTTTAGTGACTTATCTAGATAATAACTTATGCTCACCATTGTTGTTGTTGTTGTTGTTATAATTTTGTCATCATGAATACTTACTTATTCTTATCACGTACTTTTCTTATGGCTTATTGTGTCTGGTATTTTTTGCACCCACTCATTTGTGATTTTCTCTGTTTACAGGAAATAAATGTCCTTAGTCAATTAAAGCATCCAAATATCGTGCAGTATTATGGGAGTGAAATTGTGAGCTTTTCTCGGTTATTGGATGTCATGGTCTAATGTTGCTGACCAAATGCAGTTTTCTTAAGTTAACTTTCTCTAATGCAGATTGAGGATCGGTTTTACATATATTTAGAGTATGTTTACCCTGGCTCAATCAACAAATATGTCCGGGATCATTGTGGAGCTATGACAGAATCCGTTGTTCGTAATTTCACTCGTCACATACTCAGGGGATTGGCCTACTTGCATAGCACAAAAAACATCCATAGGTTCTTACTTTCACTATGAACTTGACCTTTGCTCTTTTCAATGACCTATTAATTTCTTCCTTCCGCATAGACAATTCTTAAGGGGGCTAATTTGTCAGAATTATTGCCTCAACTTTATATGATAAATTCTTTACTATAGTTTCTTATAGAATCATGAACTGTTAACTATTCATCTGCTTTCTTTTCTTCGACTGCTTGAAGTTATGTCTCTTTCGAGTTCATGAGCCATGAAGTCTTACACTTATACTAAAGTATAATCTTTTGTTCCTATATGTTTTTGTCATTCTTGTTATGTATTTGAAACATATTTAAAATGACTCCCTAGACCTTTGAGTCCTATAGTACGTCACATCATGAGATCCGAGATGGCACACTCCTCTATAAATGCTTTGACCGTGTGAAGCTAAATATTGCACACAGAATTAGTGATGAAATTCAGTGGCACAAGAGTCAACCTAGAAAAATAATCAGAAACTTAGGAAGTACAAATGGTAGTCTGTGATGCTTTGGTGTTAAATTTCTGGCTTTAGTCAGATCTATTACATAAACTATGCATAAAATGAAAAAGGAAAATTGCATAACTATGCATAGACCGATAAAGTGGCTAAATGCTATTTGTAAATATAGCTAAGACTAATTTCATGTTTCTGATGAATCATTTGTAATATCAGATGAAGTATTTATCAGCCACCAGGGGGTGGCCCAGCGTGGGATCTGGTGAAGGATAATGGTGGGATAGGGGGTGTTGGTCCTGGGTTCGAGCCCAGGCCTCAAAAGAAAATTTAAGGGAAAAAAATGGATGAACCATTTATCTGTTTTTTTTGTTTTTTTGACTTTCATCCCACTTATTAATATGACTTTGTACTTATATCCCACTTTTTAATTTTTTTAGACTTACATCCCTCTTTTTGTCACAAAAAATATTTTTCGTGACAAAACGAATATTTTTCGTGACAATAAAATATTTTTCGTGACAAAAAGTGGGATGTAAGTCTAAAAAAAATAAAAAGTGGGATTGTAAGTACAAATTCATATTAACAAGGGGGATGAAAGTCAAAAATTCCCTTTTTTTGGGGGGGCTGGGGGTTGTTGTTGGTCAATGAGTTCTTTTGTATTCTCTGCATTCAGAAGCCATTCAAGCTATACAATTGCATGGCAATTTAGTTTTTCTTGAGATTCGTTATGTATTTATCAAATAGTCTTAATTTCCATACACAGAAAGTGTAATATACAGTTGCATCATTATAATGTAAGTAATGTGCTCATCTATAATATGCCAAACCATCTCAGTTGCATGCAGTAGTTCATATTGACATGTTTCTTTGAAGCATCTTATAGCAAAGCCCATTCTTCATCTGCAAATGCCACTTACCCACCCTTTGACTCACTTTTTTGTTCCAACTTTTAAGAGAAATTTTTCTATGCAGGTTTTTTTACAATTCGTAGCATTAAAGTTCTTTATCCTAATATTTACTTCGGAGGTCAGACATAGTATCCTGAAGATGACTTTTGTTCTTATAGGGACATTAAAGGGGCAAATTTACTTGTGGATATTAAAGGTGTTGTCAAGCTCGCAGACTTTGGGATGGCAAAACATGTGAGGCTGATGTCTTGTTTTTTGAAAAAGCTTCATACGCTACATGCTTTGATTGTGGAAATAATTGCATTCTGGTCATATAGTGTACCTTGTGTGTCCTCTTTTTGCTGTTTGCTCTTCTACTCAAATTAGTAAGTACTATTGTGTAAGAGTGGTAGTTTCTAGTTGTGCATGCTTAGATTCATTAGGTTTAAAATATACTTATCCAGATAGCACAATCAAGATTATTATTCTTCGTTCAAGACACGGACATAGAAACTTTGATTTCCTATTTCTGTTTGGGAAAATAGTAATCATATTTTATTTTGGGATTCACCAGCATTATCATTGAAGGACATTTCGGTTCTTCATATATGTCTGGCAAAGGTAATTCTAACGTGTTTTTACGGACCACATTTTTGGTATTAGATTTGGCCAACTCAATTTTTTTGTTGCGCAACTAAGAGAGAATTGTAGCATTAGGATTGGCTTCCAAGAAATGGTGAGCATCACGTACTGATGATTTAAAATATTTGGGCAAGATCATTTAACTTATCACTCCCTTTTTTTGCTCAATAAGTTTTCAGCATTGCTGGAGCCATCCTGATGTCTCTCCCTGTAACAGTGTATACTGTTAAGATGGTTTTGGGTGAAGTTTGCAACATTGCAAATTGTATTAGGTATGGGGGTTAATGAGTCAATGTGGTACAACATATATTCTAACCTGTGTATGGCTCCTGATTGCTTTTGTTAAGATTCTAAGAACTATTCCTTATTCTAAAAAAGGTGGAAGTTCGGTGTATTATCAGTTATCAAACCACTTCTTCCCGTGGCCTCACAATATGTAATGTTATTAACTGAAATTCAGAGAGAACTTTAATAGTTCAGACGACGTGGGACTAAATTGAGGTATACAATAATAGTTAACTGACACTCTCCCACAAGTTGGAGCATAGGTATCAATCATTTCCAGCTTAGATAAGAGCCGAGCAAACAAACGTCGAAGCAGTGGTTTGGTGAGGATATTTGCCATATGAGCTGAAGAAGCCATGTGTAATAGGTAACTTTCTTTTCTGTTACTCTCTCTCGAATATGTTACTCTCTCTCGAATAAGGTGACAATCTATCTCAACGTGCTTAGTCCTTTCATGAAAGACCGAATTTTCCAGCAATATGGATCGCAACCTTGTTGTCACAATAGAGTATAGCTCGAGAAGTCGGGTTGACTCCAAGATCTGTAAGGAGTGGGTTGACCTAAATCAACTCAGACACAACATGTGTCATGGTTCTATATTCGACCTCAGCAGAAGAACGAGCAACTACATTATGCTTCTTACTCCTCCATGTAACCAAATTGTCTTACAAGAAGATAAGGTAACTGCTGGTAGAACAACGATCATCAACTGATCCAGCAAAGTCAACATTTGCAAAAGTTGTGAACGAGGACAATATAGAAGGTCTGTAGAGAAGGCCATGTCCATGAGTTTTTCTTTATGTAGCGTATAATCCTTTCAACAACTTGAAGATGAGAGATCAAAAGATTCTGCATATACTGACTTACCGTACTCAACATAGATAATTCTGGACGAGTGACAGTAAGATAAATTAGTTTTTCAACCGGTCATCTATAACAACCTGGATCAAGTAGAGGAGGATCTAATTAAAGAGCTCAATGTTGATAGTTTGACTATGAATCCATGTATGTCTGCTAGTTTACAACCTAGGAATCATGTCTTTAGATAGAAGATCCAATATATATTTGCACTAAGAAAATTGCAATCGTCCGAAACTCCACGATACCTCAATATCAAGAAAGTATCTCAATGACCAAGATCCTTTATATGAAAATGCGAGACTAAGTGTACTTTCACCTTAGAAATGTCACTAGAATCATTTTCGGTGATGATCATGTCATCCACATAAACAAGTAAGATGACTATGTCCCTGCGACCTCTAACACAATAAATCCGTATTTGAGCTTCTACGAATAAATCCAATATTTTGCAAGGCTGCTGAATTTGTCAACTCACGCACATGGCGACTGTTTAAGATAATACTAGGACTTCTTTGGGAGACGTTCCAAAGACTCCGCCGGTTGTTCAAATCCTGCAGGCTGCTATATAAGAATATCCAAAAGATCATTATTGAGGAAGACATTATTTACATCTAACTGATAAAGAGAAAAATTCCTAGAAATTGTCAAAGATAGATGAACTCGAACAAAAAGTCAACTTAGCAATATGGGAAAAAGTTTCAACATAATTCAACACATGTTGTTGGATAAAGTCCTAGCCACTAAACGGGCTTTGAGCCAATTAACCCAGCCATTTGAATTGTGTTATAACATTAAATACCCTCTTATATTCGACCACCTTTTTACCTGGGAGCAAGGATACCAAAGTCCAAGTCTGATTAGAGTATAATGCATCAAGTTCCTTAGTTGTAATTGCATGCTAATCTGGATGTTGAAGTGCTTCTTTAACAAAGGAAGGAAGAGCGATGGTAGCCAAAGAAGAAACAAAAGTACAACATGATTAAGTCAATCAGTGATAAGAAACAAAGAGTAATTACCCTTGCGAAGAGCAATAGGAAGAGAGGGACCTTCATCTCGAGTTAGCGACGGTGGAGTAGTAGGGAACATAAGGTTGCACTGTAGTACCTATAAAAGAATCATCAATGATACCAGAAGAAATAGTGACAGGTGGAGGACCTTGTCCCGACGCCTATACACCTGGAAAAAAGAAACTAAAAACCAAGACCTAGTATATATATATATATATAGAGAGAGAGAGAGAGAGAGAGAGAGAGGAGAAATATGTGTATCAAGGTCAGAAGAAGGAACAAGAGGAACATGAATCGTGGACAGTTGAGATGTGGATTGTGTATATAAAGCAAAATAGGCCTGAATTTTTTGAAAAGTAACATCAAAAGAGAACAACAATCTTCGAAGCAGTGTGATCAAAACAAGCATACCCAATATGTGTTCGAGAATAACCGACACATATCATATGAATAGCTTGCATATCAAGTTTATTCACATGGGAACCAAGATTATGAGCATAACAACGACAATAAAGGAACTTTCAAGTGACAAGAAAGGGTTTACCCTTTGGAAAGAGGATAGAGATATGTGATTTGTTCTTAAGGACATGAGAGGGCATCCGGTTTATATATAAACAAGTAGCTAATACCGTAAAATTTCATAATTTCTTAGGAACATTCATATGAATAAGAAAAAAAACGGACTGTCTCAAGAAGATGTCTCTTCTTATGTTCTGCGATACCATTTTGCTGAGGAATATACGAACAAGAAATCCGATAAAGTATGCTTTGAGTTTGACAAAATGCTTGAAACTCCGCCCACATACTCCTTGCATTACGAAAACGAAGAACCTTGATGCAAACATCATATTGATTAGAAATTCAGCCACATACATTTTAAAAACAGACATATGATCGTACCTAGAACAAAGAAGATATAATCATGTCATGCGTGAATAATCATGAATAAAAGTTACAATTTTTGTAGCCATGCACACTCATAATTCAGAGATAATAGTTAACTCACATTAACTATGGATCTGCAGGTTAGTTACTAAGTTTGCTATAACTGAATTGGTTAGGTTTGGCTTGACTGTTTCTGTATCGGTAACTAGAGGTGCAGAGATGGTTAATTTAAATGGGGTAATATCATTTGTGTAGTTAACTGCCTAGGATTTCTAGCATCTACTGTTCTACATCAGATCTACTACTCATACTCTTTGGAAGTGTATAGAAGTGGAGAGGTAAAGCCGTCTAGTGAGTCTTGCAGGTACTTTTATGATTGGTGGGAGGAAAGCTTATGTAAATTCAGAGTTCGGACATTGTTCTTTTTGTCTAGCATGTACTTGCTGTAGCATACATTCTTTACTCTTCTATAACCAAGAGCAATAGTTCTTTTGGGGACTCGCCTAGGGGGTGTGCAGACCACATAAGAGAAAACAGTTACGAACTGATATCTTTCTTTATAATTGTTGATTGTATTGTTAGAATTAATGAAAGAGAGATACAGAAGTTGAAAAACAAATCATTACAAGAGAAATATATTAGTAAAACACAATGTTATAGGAACCCTTTAAATAATAAGGGGCTGTTCATATATAAATAAATCTTGTCTAAACTAAGGGTTGGTTCGTTTGGGAGAAATGGTGGTAGTCTGAAGGAGAACTCATGTTTTTTTTTTTTATATAGTATGGGTTACTCATGTCATATTTTTATGAAGCTTGAAACAGTTGATATTAGAATATTCTGCAATTTACGTGATTATCTTATTTGTTTCAGTTGAGTGGAGCGGCTGCTGCTCTTTCATTGAAGGGTACTCCATATTGGATGGCTCCTGAGGTATTTCTTGTTTGTCTGTCTAAATTTTTGTCATTTTTTTATTACTAATGATGAATCTGAAACTTTAGATATTCCTTTTCCTACTTTATTTGTTTTATTTATTTATTTATTTCTCTTTTCATTTTCTTTTTTCTTTCTTTCTTGATTGCTTGTTTAGTCATGGTGGCAAATGAAAACATAGGAATGTTAGCAAATTAGACTTGATCAATTAGTCTTTCCATGCAATTAACATGATGACAAAATACACTTGAAGCTGCCCGATGTCGGTACAACTCTGCAGGCTGAAATGGTTAACTAAATCATAAGATTTCATCTTTATTCCCATTTGTAATAGAGAACCTAAAAATGATGATAATGATCTGGTGTGAAATTACTTAAGGTTATGACCTAATTAAGTTTTAAGAAAAGGATGGACTTAGATATTAGATTTCAGTAAAGAAGATTTCCAGAATATTAGTTGCGGACAAGAAACATGGAAAGGAAGTAATATTTCATCTTAGGACTGGGTCCTGCAAGGAGGTACGAGAAAGCTGTCTATGTTTTGACAGGTGTCAACCCGCAACCAAGGACAGAAATTCAGAAAGGTAGCACTGAGATCAGTTTTCTCTCGGTCGACACTGGTATAAGTGAAAGGTCGTCGTAGAAGACGACAATTATAAATATTCAAATTTAAACCCACTATCCAATCTCACAAAGCCTTGTCTAATCATCCACATTTGAAAGAAACCAAGTTATACCTTATTTTCCCTTTTTTTGTTCTTTCAAAAACAGATGTAAACTATAGTCCCAAACATAACTGATCCTTACCAAGTTAAATATTACGAACCATGTTCAATTGGTGAGCCAGGCAAAGTATGTTTCTGTAATATATATTCAAATCAAATAAAAATCTTTACAATACTCTTTTGCGTAAAAAAACATCTCATTCCACTATAATCTTGCTGATACAATAATCCTGGATTTATCATGATATGCAACTAATATGCATTTGTTGTTGAACCAGCCCTTGTAATGCAAGCTTAATAGTAGGCTTTCAATTAAAGACTTCACTTGTGCTCAATCCATGTCTTCTGGTTGTGAGTTCTTCAACTTGTGTAAGAAATGAGTTTGGAAAGGATGTTCTTCTCTCTTCATTCTTAGCTTATTTTCAGATGTGATTTATTTCCTTCTCTTCTTAACGTCTTGTTTTGTACTCTATTGGAGACTCTGTATTCAAAATACAAATTACTCCTCCAACCGTGGTGTATTATGCCAGTTCAATTCAAATATGGGGACTCATCCTAAGAGTCAGTTGTTTAAAACGAAAATCCTTGATCCTTGAAACTTAAAGAGATCATGCTGAGTATACTGAATTGTATTTGTGACAACCCCATAATTGTTTTCATGGTATTTAGGAGCAATTGTAATAACAAGTACCTGGAGAATGGAAATATGTGTAGCTACATATATTGGTTAAGAACATTCGTCATGTAAAGTAAAAAATAAAAGTAAAAAATGAGTCAAAATTTCAAATCTAATGTTGAAGTTTTGGATTCACAAAGTCTAATACTTTCTTATGATGCTAATTTGCTCAAGAAATGTAGCTCCTTTGCCATTCCCTTACTTCTCAGACAAATTCAGTACATATACTTGTACTGGAGCAAAGAAGCAAAGAGCTTCATGGATCATTTTCTTGTTCTTTCTGCTCTGATCCTTATTACAAGTTATGTGGATATGGTTCTCTTGTCAGTATCTGTAACTGGCATCCCTGCTAGTGTGTTCCTCCTATGTCACAGTAGCTGAGAAGATTTGTATCGAGCATGATTTTTTCTTTTAACGAACGAGAAAATACATCAATTGTATACGAGGTAATTGTAGGCTATTATTCTACTTGGGAATTATGTATATGTACTAAAAATTAGAACTGGTACCTTAACTTTATAATAGGATCTACATCGGGGATTTTAAGGTTACAATTTAGGAGCATCACATGTGTAGCTAAAATATGATTGATGCCTAAGCTTCGTCTTATGTGCTCTCTGGATTGTGTTAATATTGAAGATATAGAATTTAGAGTTGATTCTAGAGAGGAACTTGGAGTGGTAAAGAGGAATTTAGACAAAAACCGAGAAACACATGCCAAATACCCCTTTTTCCTTGAAATTGGATCCCTAATTTCTTCGCCAGGGTATTAAATGCTATAATTTATATACGCACCTAGTATTTTATGCGGTCATGTCTGCATTTGTGCATGCCCTCGCAGACAAGAAGAAAAATCTGAAGAGTGCTCATCAATAAAACTTTCTCTTTATGCTCTGAAAAGATCATCAATTCAAAAATTCCTCAAACAAGAAGACTGCCCCTAAATATCCACTTGCTGTTCTTGTCAGTCAACAGTATGTATTTACCTTAAATATTCTGTCATAGTTTTCCTCTTTCACTCATTCACTTCCAAGTTGATTTGTTCTTCATGATCTGGGTGCTCTCATTCTTTTTGCAAACTATAAATTGTTTTTTATTTGCTTCTCTAGTAGCTCCCATAAGCACCTCTTCTCTTTAGAATATGTATCAGTTTCTCTTACAAGATGAAGAAAGGTGTCAACATGGGAGGAGGGGGGGGGGGGGGGGGGGGGGGGGGGGGGGGGGGGGGGGGGGGGGTGGGGGGGGGGGGGGGGGGGGGGGGGGGGGGGGGGGGGGGGGGGGGGGGGGGGGGGGGGGGGGGGGGGGGGGGGGGGGGGGGGGGGGGGGGGGGGGGGGGGGGGGGGGGGGGGGGGGGGGGGGGGGGGGGGGGGGGGGGGGGGGGGGGGGGGGGGGGGGGGGGGGGGGGGGGGGGGGGGGGGGGGGGGGGGGGGGGGGGGGGATGTTAGTTGAATTTTGGCTAAATACAAGTGGCACTAGGTTTGATTATTTTCATCAACAGTTCTTGCCAAAGTTCTTTGAGTGGTTCAGCAAAAAGGGAAAGGCCCAAGAACATAACTGAGATACATTGATGCCATGGTCTATATTCTTGCAGCAGAATAAAACAACTCATTGGTCTCCCTATTGCTAATTATAAAGTTTCTTGACAAGTACATCCTTGAATTGAAAATATGCAATTCCATGTTAGAATCTAAGATCTGGCATCCTAACTATTTCACTAACATTTCAATGCAGGTTGTGCAAGCTACTATGAACAAAGATGTTGGTTACGATTATGCTGTTGATATTGGAGTTTGGGTTGTACAATTATTGAAATGTTCACTGGGAAACATCCTTGGAATGGGCTTGAAGGGTAAACTTCATAATTCCTCTTGTTACTTTTTTTTTTTGTTCTTTTTAGTTGCCGAAAGCTAGTTGTATGTGAATAAGAATTTATGTTCACTATTTTCCGAGCTCATGATGTAAGAGAATATAGAATATGGAATCAGTGTATAATATCTGTATGTTGCTGGTATATAGGGAAATCATTTTATTGAAGCCCATAACTCATCCCTGTTCTTCAGACTTGGTGCGTCATCCTTTTTCACGACTGTAATCATGATGCATCATCAGAAATGATACAAACTGAAAATAGATACAACAACAAACCTTTGTTCCAATATGTAGGGTTATAGCTGTTTGAATATTTCTTCCATTCAGCTCTATTAACGACCATATGCTCATATCCTCTGTAACACTAACAAAGACTGTATCATTCTTTAAAACTTCAATCATGTTCGTATAAGCCTACCTCAGTCATAGCTTCTCCTTTAACTACTATTCTATCACTCCTTACCGCACATCTGTTGGTTTGCTTTGCACATGTTTGAGCCAGCTTTGACGATTTTCTTTAATCTTGTCCTCTATTGGTACCACCTCCATCCTCCCACTAATGCACTCGTGTCTTATCCTATCTTTTAGGCCTCGTTTGGTTCGCGGAAAGGAAAGGAAATCAATTCCTTCGTATTTCCTTTCCTTTGGCAAATTATAATTCCCATCGATTTTCCTTTCCGGTGTTCGGAAATGCCATGGAAATTGGAAGGGAAAGTGAATACTTAAATGTGGGAAAGTGAATCCTTACTTGGATGGATTTCCTCCCTAATTTTCTTTCCATTGGGAATCACTTTCCTTTCCTCCTCAATTTCTTTGGCATCCAAACATAGAAAAGTAATGACTTTCCTTTCCTAACCTCATGATTCCACGAACCAAAGAAGGCCTTAATGTATTGTCATTCATCCATCTTAGCTTTCTTCGGCTATAATTTTCTGGACATGTTGTTTCTTAATTGCCCAACGCTGAGTTTGATATTTGCAGCAAATATGACAGTGAATATAATAATAATAATAATATCAAATTCCTAGTTAAGTTGGAATATAAACAGTTTGTTCAAAGATGGCTCTAAATATTAATGTGGCATCTCATATGCAGTGTCAGTTTATCATATAAAGGGCATGTTCAACCTCATACTCATCAGGATATCTCTTTAATTGGATACAAGCATATATTATTTACTTAAACTAGCAAGGTCAATGTCAAAAACCTATGTTCCAAGAAGTTCGAGAACCTCTACACGTTCCAAGAAGTTCGAGAACCTCTACGACTGGATCTCGCCCTGAAGTTAATTATCCCTACGAGTCTGGGGTAGCCTAGGTTAAACGACAGGCTAGGTCTCAGCTATGGAACTCAAAGGCTAGTTGGCTTGCAGGGAAAACCTATCTATTTGTTATGCAATAAAACCTTGTGCACTAACCAATGGCCAGCTTCCAGATTCCATGTTCATGGATCGTAGATAGGAAAAATGAACAAAGATTAGTCTAACAGACTAAATCAACACTCTTGAATAATACCAAACGGACCCTTCGAGTAATGAAGAATATAATGACTGTAAAATTATGTTGCTGCTATTGTCCGGAGGTTATTCAATTGACTTGTTTGAAACATGGCTTTTACAATTATACTTTCAACCATGTGATCATAACTGTAATTGGGGTTCAGAAGTAGTATAGCCATGAATCGGTCGCTTATGTTTTTATGTTCAGATATTGCAGGTGCCTTTGAATGTTAACCTTCTCTTGTAGTAGAAGACTGATATGAATAAGACATAATGTTGTTTAAAGTACAATGCATTTCTAAGTTCATGTTGTGTACTTGTGGTAGCTTCAGATGTATTGCTAGATAATAATATATTTTGATATTTTCTGGTTTTTGGAAGAAAAACAAAAGATAAAGTTGTCGTGTTGGATAGATATCCAAATAAAGGATTTCTACCATCATAGTTTGGAAGATTCTGTTCCGAGGCAACAAAATTCAATTTTTAGGATTTAGGTCTTATTGGTTGCTTGAAGTTGAATTACTTGAGCATATCTTTTTGAAGTATTTGACTAACCCACAGATTCCTACCATCATATTAGTTTTTCAAATTATACTTGGAGGTGTTTTGAGTGTACTAGCCAGCCTTATTGCCTGATAGGGTTCAGGATTGTGAAATGAATGGATGTCACAGTTACACAGCCATTCCCCACTATGATACTAACTTCGCCCCCTTCCTTCTCCCTTTTTGTTGGTAAAGTTTATCACTTCTAGAGTGAACATGCAAAATCATACAATGCCAAGTCAATTTACTTCTTAACAGATCTGAAAAAGTTTGGGCTAGAGGCTTTGTTATTGTTGTAAGTCAATTTTTTCAGAGTGCCATAGAAATATAGTGCACCGATAGGCCTTATCTTTGCTTGCAATTATGCTATTTCCTTTCTAACGTTTCAATGCATAACCGTACAAATGACTTTTTCGTTTATGAGAAAGATCAGGTATGATGATTTTCACCTTGAAATGCACAATCAAAGCCTATTATGAGGCAACAAACTATAGTTTGAGATGCTATATCATGATTCTTACATCATATAACAGTGTTATAGATGTTGGCCGAGATGTCCGACATGTTGAATGATTTATAGGTTTCAGGACTAAAGTGACACAATTTTATGTAAATACCATTTTCCATTTTAGCAACTGTTGCCCTACACATCGGGTCCAACCTGACATATTGGCTGACACAACATTCTAAAAATCGGCCGACATATGCTAAAACCCTCCCCAACCCAATTGAACCTCTCTCTCTCTCTCTCTCTCTCTCTCTCTCTCTCTCTCTCTCCTCTTTGTGCCCTAACTTTCTCCATCACAGTCCCTTCAAATGCACCATACGGTCTCATCTCTCAGTATCCCTCCTCTTCCCTCACTCTTGGTTCTGCCCTAACTTTCTTTTGCAGATTTTGCCAAAATGAGAGCCAAAGCTTTCTTCCTCCTTTTATCCATTAGGTGTTATAACAGTTTTTGGTAAACCTAATTATTTTTTAGAGTTACTTGTATACCTAAAAATTTAAATTAATTCCTTTTTGTATATCCAAAATCAGAGCCAAATCTTCTCCCCCTTCCTCGAGTTTGTTGTATACCCAAAATATATTTGATAAGTATTCTTAGTTTTAGAATTCCTAAGGAAATCTTTGAAATTTCTTTCAGCCTCTTAATTTAATTTATATCGTCTTGATATGGTTTCAATTAGATTGCTAAAAGATTGGGTTTTGTTGGGATGTAGTGTTCGTTTAATAGAAAGATTGGGTTACAATTGGACAACAACACTTTTTAATGGAAAGATTGAGTTTTTATAGGTTTTAAATTGGACAACATCAATAGTTTTTGTTTATTGTTCATCTTATCAAGCTCTGGCTTTAATTTGATGGTAAATGTTTGAACTATATAGTTTAAAATTGGTAGCCATTTACTAGATACATAGTAAATTAGTTGGGGCTATGCTTTTTCTTATCAAAAGTACATTTGAGGACACACACACATATATATGTATGGTGTGTGTTTTTTCCAACATCTTAATATGTCCCCGACATCTGACATTTCAAACTTAATCTGACATGAACCCCATGCGACATCTACAACCTTGTTTAAACCAAACTCTGCTCTTTTACATGGTATAATTGATAATTTTATAGGAAGTTTTCTGAATCTTCTTTCGATTCTTATACAGTAGAAACTCTATAAATTAATACTCGATTATTTAATAAACTCTCTAAGATAATATTTTTGGCCGGTCCCGACTCGGGGATAGGGTGCTAAATTAATAATTCGCTAAAATTATAAGATAATACATTTTTGATAATTTCTTCAGACCCCATATAAAATAAATTAATAATTCCTTATATATAGCATATTACATGAATGATTTATGAAGGTTTCTTGAAAAATGACTCAATTGTCTTTTGTTTTTTGTTGAAATCAATTTCCCCTTGAATCTCGTCTCTAATTTTCCTTAGCATGGTAAGAACTTCTGGTGTTGTTTTCTCATAGCTCAACAAGAAATTGTTCAATGTGATTGCCGCTTTAATAGCTTCGTTTCGCGAAGGGGGCTCCATTGTAGAACTTTCATCATCTTCTTCATAGATATCATCTTTATTAATTTCAATAACGCTTTCAATAATTTCTTCATCAGTCAACAACTGTGCAACTACATTTTCTTCTGGGTGAGTCAGAACATCTTCGACATCCATTGCATTGCGATAACCCAACTCTTTGATCAAATTCTGGAGTTCTTGAGTGCTTTCACCACCTTCATCTGAGTTCTCAAAAGTCACGTTATCTGTTGATCGAAGTTTACAATGACGAAAGCAGTTCGTAATTGTATTTGCACGAATTGGGCCCTTCATTTGATATACACATGCATTGTATACAATAATTAAGTGGAAGCTTGAAAGGTGTTTGTAAACTACGTAAGTATTTTACTATAAATTAATAAAATATTAATTAATATATAAATTAATAATTATTAATTTATCGATTAATTAATAACTCTTTTAATTAATAAATTTTGGTGGTCCCAAGTGTATTATTTTATAGAGTTTCTACTGTATTAACCACTGGTCCATATCTAATCTCTTGTTTGTGCAAATACTTTCATTCACTTATTATGTGTGAGCTATCATGTCGGTTTATCTGGGAAGCATGGATACTCCAAAGTCGGTGCCTTGTCGTCTACATGTTTGATACATATTGGACATGACACAAGCACTCCACTATAACTAGGGCACCAAAACTGCTGCTGTCTATTTCCAGTGTCCGTATCATGTCGTATGATACATATTTGTGCAACATAGTAGTTTATAAATGCCACTTGCTCTAGCTCCCATTGCTGTACAGGATGGCTGTCTCTTTGCTATAATCTGTACCGAACTATTTGCAGACGGGCATCAAGTTTAATTACACACTTTGAATCTGTAGTATTTGTATCACTGTTGTACATATGCAATATTGGCTTTTTGTTTCCAGTTTTCTTTCGTCAAAAATGATAAGTGCGTAGTTTAAAGAAGAGTAATGCTAGTTTTCTTGTGACACAAATGTGACAATTATGCATCTTACCCATCCATTTTTTTGCATTTACAATTGAGAATACTTCGCAAGTGCCAAGAATCCCAACAACTCAATCCAAGCTGGACTTATAGTATGCATAGTAGTACATGAGAGTTGTACATTGAGATTATCCTCTAAAGAAACATGCTTTTGACTTGTTTACTCCATCAAGCCCACAGTGAACTTTTTGACAAGTAATCTTGCGACTGCCACTTGTTTTTTCTTACTAATGCTACACTAATGCTGAGTTTTTTTTAGACTCTAAGGATCTGTAGCAATGGAATTAGTGCAGTTATCAATGGGTCCATCCATGGTTTATGCATTTAGGACTGTTCTTATACTGGCCAGTCGCTGCATAAATCAGACTTTTATTTTGGAAGGTGCTTTCCATGGCTTGGTGATACGACAGGGATGCGTCTTCCCACATATCCAGATTACCCACCCCCCTTCTCATCTGAATAGCTTTTGTTATGCTGTTCTTGCTCCTAACTGTATTGGTAGATGTCACGAAAATATGTTTCTTTGTCTTTGAGCCTGAAACTTTAATGATTTCAGGCAGCAGCAATGTTTAAGGTCTTGCACAAAGACCCACCAATCCCAGATACATTGTCATCAGAGGGCAAGGGCTTTCTGCAGCTTTGCTTTCGTAGGAATCCTGCGGACAGACCAACAGCAATCATGTTGCTCGAGCACCCTTTTATAAGGAACTCCCACCACCACAAAGTCCATGGTTCTATTCAGGCATTCACAGGAATTAAACTAGTTGTAAGTCTCATTCTTTCCTTTTATTTGCACCATGCTTTAGTGCCTGGTGTATATAATTCAAATCTGAGGCTCTTTAACAGGACAATACACAGAGTCCGAAAGAGCGGAGTAGAGCGAAAAGTGAGACCAGTGTGAAAGGGAAGCAATTATCTAATGGGTAAGTACAATTCTTTCTACGTGCAGTATTGAACACTGATTTGGACTGCTTGTGGAAGACAAATGAAGTGTTCGGATTACATTTAAGGAATCATTGTCTTATTTATTTTTATTTGCAGTGATGCGAGCCACTACCATCCCGAAACATCCGAATCAGCATCTTCACGTGCTTCTGCCCGCTCCATGCCTGAAGTGACTCGTAATTTCTCCCCTCGGAGAACCCATGTATCAAGTTGTACAGGCGCTTCGTCCCATAATAGTTTGCAGTTAGCTGCTGGCAACCATCAGCCTTATGCATTGCCAAAGCCTAATGGATAGAAGTTTTGAATCTCGTCTGATATCTGCAAAGCTTGTATTTCCTCCCGAACGAGAGCGTAGTGCAATCTGAAGAATGGCCAGAGTCGGATGACTAACAGCAGCATAGCAACCTATTCTTGTATGGTAGGAGCGAGTTGTGGATTATGATGTACGCCTCCACATCTTTTCTTTTTCCTGTTTTTTCCCCTTGTTCTGTAGCCTGGTGGGTATTAGTTAAGTTCATATAATCACGAGAATACACGATTGGGGAGGCTTTGTAAATGTTTGGCCTGTGTGTAATATAGAGATTAATATTGTCGATTGATTTACATTGCATAATCCAGGATAGAAGACAATAGGAAGCAGTTTATTGTTGTATTAGTTGTATGCTATAAGAACAGAACTGAACTTCATAGAGGGTTGAAGTTCTTCGTTCGAGGGCTGATTGATGAAATTCTAGGAATAATCATTGTAGTAGCAATCAAAATTCATGATTGATATTTAAAGCCTTCTTCCTTGATTGTGTACTCGGCGCTGCCCGGAACCAGTTGTAATTTACGTAGGTGGATGCCTGGTAGTTTGGTATATGTTTTGATTATTGACGTCGTTTTGACATGTTTTCTGTTGTGTATTTGATCTTATACTCTAGTGGTTGTTTCTATTCTTCTTGGTTTTAGTCTCGCTCCAGTGATCATATCTACTTAAGAGAGATGCGTACAGCTTTGATCCAGTACTACTACTACTACTATGTTCAAACACCTAAACTGCATCTGTTCACCAAACAGAGCATTCTTCTGGATTCAGATCAACACCCAAACTGCATCCGTTCACCAAACAGAGCATACTTCTGGATTCAGATCTAGAAGAGCTCAAGGGGGAAATAATAGAATATCCAATATTATCATTAGATATATTGTTATTCTATATTATAGTTCTTAACTATATCACCAGTACCGATATGCATATCACTATTAACACTATCATAAATCTGATCCATTTGACTATAAGCTGTGGGGTTTTTTTTTTTAATAAATGTCATGCGTATATGCTCAAGGTTTGGTACAACTCTTTTTCAATCACGTCCCCAAAGGATGACCACTCAAACAACTAGGCCGTAGGCTAGTACCTGGCCCAGAGGGCTGTCGCAATAATATGCTCCCCGTTCGGATCCAGACAGATGGTTGAACCTAGATAGATGGGATTGATGCCTTCCATCTCAGTCACTTGAGCTAAGATGATCGACGTAGTGGGTGCAGTGTAAGCAAAAATCCATCAAAGAGTTTATTATGCAGATTTCACTTGTATGCATTTCTAGGTCACAAGTTTCAGTCTGTCCTTGCTAAAGGGTGGCTTGTCTCCTGTACCATTAATACAAAATGGTGTCAACATGCTTTACAAATTAACACAAAACATTATCAACTTGCCGACAAGAATGTGACAGGAATGAAACCATTTTTCTCGTCGCCTCTCTTACATAATCTCAAGTCAAGACATTTATGACTTTTGAATCAGGTTAAGGAGATCTTTAAGTCAAGACAATTATGACTTTTGAATCAGGTTAAGGAATGTTGTGAGACATGAATTTGGCCTCAGATGCCAATTAGCATGGTCTAGCGTTGCTTTAAAATCAAAGAATTACGTACCATCAGTATATTTACACAGTTTGCAGACTTGGTGTTGGAAACAGGTGTGAGACTAAATTATCAACTTCATTGTCACCACCTTTGAGCGAGATGTAAAATCCAACACTTGCTTTATTGGTATAAGCTCCAGAAGATTATGAATCAATAAAATCAGCCTACACCACTACAGGAGGTGCTGTTTATGCTAAGTCTACTACCAAATATTTACAACCCACTTACAACCACTCACTCATTTGCTGACATGTGGACCATGGCCCACATGTCAGCAATGAGTGAAGGTTGTAAGTGGGTTGTAAGCATTTGGTTGTAACTGTAAGTGGGTTGTAAGCATTTGGGTTGTAAGCATTCGGTTCAGCCGGCCGGACCGGGCCTGGCTCGGGCCTGGGCGGGCCTGACCGGGCCAGGCTGAACCGGGCCTAACGTTGAATGAAAAAAAAAAAAAAACCCGGTCCGGGCCGGGCTTCGGCTCGGGCGGGTGTACCAAGCCCGGACCGGATGCACTAGTGGGCGGGCTCGGGCCGGGCTAGAGCGGGCTGAACCGGGCCGGGCTTGCTATGGGCTCGGTCGGGCTTGGACGGGTTCGGGCCAAACCGGCCGATGTAACACCCTGAGTGCATATTCTCCTCCTAACTTGTTTTTGTCTAATCATAGCTCAGATAAGGAATGCTTTTCCTTGCAATCTATAATGAATACATGCATGGATTCTCAACTGCAACAAAGCCGGCCCAGGGGGTTGGGTTTCTAATTTTGGTCGTCTTTTAACCCTTATTGTGGGTGGATCCTGCAGGATCATCCTTAGTCCCGATCTCTTGTATGGTCACGCTGTGTTTGGGGAATTGTCCTCAGTAGAAGAGTTGTCCAAGTCCGAAGTCTTGCCTGACTTGCCTTTGGCTGGCCCTGAACTGCACCTCTGCAAGTGTCTATAATCACAAAGAGAGCCTCTCTTAGACTAAGGTGATCAAATCTATTTTGGGCATGCTGTTTTGAAATGATATTCATCTGGTTGAGTGCAATATCAACTTGTCAGATGAATCCCATAGGTAGTAATGACTTGAGATAAATGATTTTACCGAAGAGGATTTAGATTTTCCATCTAAGATGGACATGTCAGGTGATTTTAAGTTGTGCCTGTTATTGCCAGGACACAATTTTCGATGGAAAACTGAAAAAATAAAACAATTGTAAAAATAACGTTTCAACGCAACACTTCAAAAAAGGTGCACAATAGAGATCCTAGGAGGATTCTAGATTACAATAATCTAAAAAGATTTCGTAACAGTAGCAAATGACAGTAGCACTTCTAAACAGAAAGTACGAATCGAAATGCTAACAGCAGAAGCGGGGACAAACGAAAGATTGAAGATGACCTGCTGGGGTGAATGATCATCGTTGCTCAAAGCTTAATTCGCCCCACACGAATAGCTTTCAGGAACCAGCAAGTTCGTAGGAGAACTCTGGAACACTCTGCTCTTCTCACTCCTCGGATGGCAGCGGACTCCTGCGGCGCTAAGTGACGCTGGTGCAACGCTACTCTTCTCGCTCAAAGTCTGTGGAAATACGTAAGGATTTCTGAACTGTACTTGTGTTAAAAAATACTTCTGTACTCTATGTTTTATTACTTGTACTACTACTATGAGAGAGAAGACATCCTTATATAAGCCCGCGCAGTAACTGCCCAGTTAGCAGAACGTTCAAAACGTGGAAAAAATCGTCCCGAACGAGCTATAACTGCTCAAATCGTGTATAGACACGATCTGAGTCAACTTGCGCACAGCGCGCACAACTTGCGCCACCCGTCCAACAAGCACATTGCGCGCACATCACCACTTGCGCCACACGTACCGCGCGCAACCTGCGCAAGTCGTACAATGCGCACACTGCGCTACTCGCGCAATGCACCACTTACGCCAATTGCGCACCACGCGCAACCTGCGTAAGCCGCGCAATGTACACACTGTGCTACTCGCGCAACGTGTGCCACTTGCGCATCGTGCGTACCATGCACAACCGTACAACGAGCGTAACTTGCGTACCGTGCGCACCCTTCACAACCGTGCAACGCGTGCAACTTGTGCACCGCGTGCAACCTGCACAATCGGCTGCGCAAGAGGCTCGCACAACGAGCGCAACTTAAGTGCACTATGAGCCTTGCGACGATGCTGACGTGCTAAGTGCAAAGTGCGCCAACAAAATGCCACATTATGCCTCATGAGCCCATGAGCCCGAGTCCGAGTCGCTAAGCCCATACGGGGATTAGCTCCAATGGAAATAAATTTTCCAAGAGCAAAAAGCATGAATGCTTCATTGTTGATTTAGCCTTTTTTTTATTAGAAAAATACTCCCACATGGTACACCCATGTGCACCTTTACACCACATGTGCACCTCTAAAATAGCATATCTAATGTATAGAGATACAACTCCTTTGGCCTAGCCGATGTGGGACTAAAATTCTAAAACAAAAGGCCAAACACCAACAATCTCCTACATATATCTATATATGGGTTTTAGTGTTCCCTACAGTAACTGTCCATTATGCATTAGGAAAGATGTCGCTAACGACTTGAATCATCCCGCATGGGTCAAATAACAGACTATAATACAAGAATGGACTAAGCCTTAAATTCTGTATCATAGCTAAAATTCTTTCCACTTACATAATGTAGTTACATGTGCTTCTGGCTACACATTAAAGGCCCTGTGCCAGCCTAGTTTCAGTGTATAATTTTGGTCGTCTACAAGTTTACCTTCAAGAGATGGCTTGATATCTCTTTTCATACACTATAGGTGAGTTCTTTGTTAAAGAGACATGGCATGAAGTGCTTTGCGCTTCCCTTGTGGTGCTACGCTGCTATGACATGGCCTAAAGCCGAGGCCTTACCCCGTATCGGGAACCTCATCGTAGTGTCATACTACTGTAGCATGAGGTCACCGCCTCTTTGTAGTGCCATACTACCCAGCATGAAGCCTTAGGCTCCCTTGCGGTGTTACGCTGCTACGACATGGCTTTACCCCTAACCGGGTACCTCATGTGATGTCGTACCACTGTAACATGAGGAACCCCTCCTCTTTGTAGTGCTGACTATACCCTCTTTCATTTCAACATACATCATTAGGCTACCTGCCTATTTGCGGTGCTACGTCGCTGTGACTTGGCTCATACAGCCGAGGCATTACCCCTTTCGGGAACCTCATGGTGGAGTCACCCCACAATAGCATGGAGTTTCACTCCTTGTAGTGCTGCGCTACCGTGCTTCTTGTAAAGCACACCAGGCATTCACTCTGCCTGAGAACTCATTAAGGCGTTTAAGCCAACCTTCCTACATGATCCATTTTTTTGCAGAAAACAACACTAGACAACAGTGGTTGTAGGTCCGTAACCTCTCCATGCCACAGAGGACAAGTACCCACCGTTTCTGATATTCTTCCGGTTAATAGTCCTCCCTTGAACCAAAAGCTAGATGCCTAGTAGATTTTTCTTTGAACTAATAGCATAAACTTTATGGTAGGAATGTAATAACACAATATCAGAATGCCTTCAAGCCCATTTTATAAGCTGTGTCATCGATCAGCTGGCGCTTGAGGTCCTTGGTGAAAGGATTCGCCAGGTTCTCCTGACTCCGAACATCAATCACTACAATAACACCCCTCTTGATGAGATCGTGTACTGTCATGTGCTTCAACCGCACAGTCCTCTTCTTTCCATTGAAGAGGTCATTTGATGCTACTGCCGCAGTCGCTTGGTTGTCGCATGTAACGCCCCAGTCCCAAAATATGTATAGGACCAGGATACGGTACATGCCAGCACACTTCACCAATGGGCCAAATCTCAAAATAAGCCCATTAGCAAAATGCTTAAGGTGTAAATCATGATAACAACCCAGAACATAGTACAAGTCACAGGTACATAACTAATCTCATCCACACAGAAAAATGATACTAATAAAGAAATCTGTCCAACATGAAATATGAAAGTAACTGTGCGGGTAAAATATCCTGAAACTACAGAAAAATAAATACATAATCCACTACATGTCCACTGAAAAGAAAGAAAATAAAATAGCAAGTCTATGAATGAAGAGACATGTCTCAAGAGAAGTCTTCAGCCACTATCTCGTCCCCCTGCGAAGGTGTGTCACCAGTCTCCACTCCAGAACCATAAACCTCCGGGAAGTCCTCGTCTCTAACTAAGCCTGGAGAGATCACCAGGTCCTCAGAGGACTAGCAAGATACATAATATACAAGCCTATTGTACAGTTAATAACATGCAGAAAGAAAGTGAAATAAACAATGATCAATAAGGACGTCTCAATATCGTAACGCCATAGGACGCTCCCGACCTCGAGACAAAAGATGAGTCTCTACTACCGTAATGCCATGGGACACTCCCGGTCCTAGAGACGGGATAACAGGTCGATAAGAAGTCTCTAATACCGTAACGCCATTGGACGCTCCCAGTCCTAGAGATAACAAGGCAAATATCTAGCAATCAATCACAACTACAGGTCAAGTCAAATCAAGCTCAAGTGCGAAGGTAGAAGACTAGTCAATATCGTCAGAAGACTCACATGGAACAGTAATGACATAAGATAACCAAATAAAAACCGTGCAAGTAAAATAAGAAAGTGACTGCAACATGAACACAAATAACAGATAATGAAGTATAACTGGAAAGAAATAACAGTATAGAAATGCAAAAAAAATAAACTGTACGATTCGGCAAGGTATACTTGCATGGTGTTGACTCAACCACGTCTAAATAACCTGTCAAATCAATTATCTGCAAAAGCTGAACTCCTGCAACTGTCCTCGGATACTGAAACAGACATTACCAATATTCCCAGAATAAGCAAAATAGCTAGGATAGGCTATCCATAAGTCCAATTCTGGACACAGGGGCAAAACGGTAATTTTGGACCAAAACGGTGTCCGCCGTTGGACCCGCTTTGCACCAAAAAGTGTACCAAAGTCAACGGTCTCTAAAGTTGTCAAACTATATTTTTACAGATTTGTTTTGATGATACGAACCCAACGGTATGTCCAATTTTGGATTCCGATGAGCCGTGCACAAAATCGCCTGTTGTGTTGGATCGTGGGGCCCGCAAAACGACGATCCAACCAACTGTCTCGAAATCGGACCAAACTTGGCATACAGAACCAAAAAAATGATATGGTCCTGTTGGCGCAAGTTTTGTCTCGATCTGACGAACGTGCACAAAGTAATTGGAGAATTTCGAAAAGGGCCGATACGGTGATTTTCGACGGATACGCATCAAATTCGTCGCGCACACCCGACCAATTTGAATTCCGTCAAAGCCCACACGTCCATGAAGCCGTTACGCACCTTTCGTTGCTTTCGGTTCGCGACCACGTCGCCCGAATTGGCGGGACGCACGTTGGCTCAGGAGAATTTTAAAGTTTTTGAAACTGTTTTTAATGATAAATCCTTGATTTTGCAAACTGATTTCTCTTCACATAATTGATAAAAATTAAAAATACAAATAGGTTAGGAAGCCCTATATGTTGTCTTGAAGTTGGATTAATTAGATTTCAAAAAATTGATTCGGATTGGGAGATATTTGTCTTCCTACAGGTGGTGAAAACTGACATTACAGAACACGTGTTCTGTGGTTTTTCTTGAATTCGATCTCAGTTTCTCGTCGAAACCAGATCATTTCTTACCAAAATAATTGGTAGGGATCAAAGATGGTTTAGGTTATCTCTTAATCTGCGAAGCTAGTTTGGAAATTTGTGAAGGGACGAAGGAGAAATTGAACCTGAAAAGTGGGTTGACGGGCTGCTGCGACTTCTGCTCTGTCCCCTATTTTTGTGCAGGTTGGCCGTGTCCGGTACCTCGTACGGCGGCGTACGGCGGCTGCTGCGTGTCAGGGAGGGGCGTGAGGTTGTCGGGGATGATTCCAAGTCGGGGGATTGGGTTTAGGGATGGATTATCGATAGAAAGTTTGTGAGAAACCGATAGGACTACTCGCGTATATATATACCAAGGTTTTTGAAATCCTATTTTAGATTGATTTAAAATCCAAATCCGATTAGGTTTTTGATTGGGTTAGAGGAGAATCCAGTTTAAACGAGGTTAGAAAAGATTTGGATTGATTCTGCGAAGATTTGATCAAGGTTTGATCAAATCGAATAAAAAAAATTTAAAACTATACTCGGGCTGGACACAGGCGCGGGGGAGGGGGAGAGTGAACAGTGCTTTGCACAGTTCACGAATTGTTTTTTTTTCCTTTCCTTTTTCTTATCTCTTTTTCTAATATATATATAGATATATCCTACTATGCATATATATTGATATGTATATATCTAAATATACCCAATAAAATCTCAAAAAATTTTCTATATTATCTATCCTCATAATTAATTTATTTAAATATCTATACATATGTATAACAACTTAATTGGTGTTAAAATCAATTAATAATATCCAATAATAATAACGATGATTATTTAATCACAAAAAATTACTTTAATAATAATAAAATAATAAAAATTGTCCCAATGGTTAACTTTACCACACCCCTTATTTGGGTCCAAAAAACTGTACAATTTTTATTAAACATTATTTAATAATAAAATACAAATTTTTGTACAATAATAAAATATTTAAAAACACAATATAAATTGCTAAAATAAATTAAGAAATATTTGCATACACATAAAATAGGCCTACATGGTCGTCTTTGGTCCTCTACATGCCTACATGGGCTTGGAATTGGTTTGGGTCCGGTTCGAGCTGACTGGGTACAACCGGATCATCTAAAAATCAATATATTATCTAATAACTAATTAAATGATTTAAATGAGTTTTTTCACAACTTGGCCTGGTTTTCCTAGTTCGAGCATCACTTTGGCTAGACCTCCCCTAGCATGGCTAATACATTAGTCAAGGCCCACTGCTACATCTTTTGTGCCACAATTTTTAGACTTCTTGTGCTCCAAAACTCAACAATGGCTGAGGTCATATTTAATAATAATTTAATTTAAAAAAAACTCATAAATTCCATAAAATCCTATTTAAATCAAATAATTAATTAAAAAATAATTCAAAAATCTAGGGGTGTTACATCCTACCCCCCTTAAAAGAATTTCGTCCTCGAAATTGAAATAACTCACTACGGTAGAAGAAAAAATAGTTCTATGGCTCTAAGATGTCTAAGGTGTGCTTTGTTTCTATTGTTATTCCTAAGCAAACATGTAACAAGCAAGCATAACTAATATTCTACTCTCTATCATTATCATAAAAGCCTTAAGTTGTTACCTTCTCTTGCTCCTTGTGTTGTCGTACCGTCTTCAATCCTCATGGCAAAGGCATGTCCTTGTCGTGGTGCTTCCGCCTGTTGTCTCGCCCGCTCGAACTACGTTGCCTGGTTGGGAAGTGGTCCTCGTGGATATCCTCCTTGTGCTGCTGGTTGAGTTGGTCGTTGTGGTGGTTACATCCCGGGTCGTGGATTCGGACAGTCTCGTGCAAAATGCTGGGTGGATCCACAATTCAAGCATTGGTTTAGTCTTCTGCGACAGTCTCTCTGAAGATATCCTTTTCTTTCGCAAAACTCACAAGTTGGTAGTTCTAGATTTGGATATGGGGCTGCTCTTGGTTGCTGGTGTTCGACGACGCATCTTTCAGGTCCTCCTGATGATGCTTTTGTTGGTGGTGTTGTTGGATGTGGTCGCTTCTCGCTTGTTCCCTTTCGATGGACTCGCTCTAAACGTCGGGCTGCAGTAAGAACTTCAGAGTAAGTGGTAGGTGCTACAACCCCAATAAGCTCCTGTAGTCTGTAGCTCAGTCCTTCATAGAATTTTTCGGCCTTCTCTTCTTCAGTCTGGATCAATGTAGGTGCGAAGCGGCTCAGTCGTAGAAACTCGGCGTTGTATTCTTCTACGGTCATGCTGCCTTGCTCGAGGTGTAAGAATTTTCTTCGAAGCTCTGCCTTGAAAGTGGCAGGGATAAACATCTCTTGGAAGAGTTTGGAGAACTCCTTCCAAGTGACCTTATCCTGCCCAAGTCTTTTCTCCTCCGTAAGCCACCAGTGGTGCGTATTGCCGGTCAGCTGCATCCTGACGGCAATCATCCATCTATCCCTTGGTAGCTCGACTGCCTCCAATTGCTGCTCAATGTTGGTGAGCCATTCATGAACTTCGGTGGGCTCCTCATTGTCCGAGAAATTGTCTGGCTTCAACCGGCGAAAGTTTGTGATGGTTTTCGTCATCGTCTGGGGAACAGGTGGAGTGGCTCTCTCTAGTGTTGTCACGATGCGATTCTCGATGTGCTCCGTCTGTCTCTGCTGGGCCTCCAACTGAACTTGTTGTTGTGCTTGCATCATCACATAGATGGTTTGGAAAAGCTGCTGGGGATCCATTGTCTGTCCAAGCTGGGGAAACATCGTCGGTGGCAGTGCTGGCATGGATGGGATGTCGTCTCTCCTGACCCTTGGTGGGTGCGAAGCTGCTGGATCATCTGGTTGGGTAGAAGAACCTCCAACCGGTGGCGGGGTCGTATCGACATGAGTCACTACAGCGCCCTGCGGGGTGACAGCAGGGTTCTCGTTACTGGCTTGCGGGTCCATTTCACTGCACTCAAACGAAACTTATAAGCTAAAGGGAAATTGATATCAAGCAGGATGCATGTCAAGGAAATAATTTCGAAGTCGAAATATAGAGTTCAAGGACGTGAAACAATATAAATATGTAGATGAGATCCTAAGGTTCTTTCTATCCTATTCGCAGGCTCACGTCGGTACAGTAACGTAACCGAAGTGATTAACGTAGACCTGCATGGGCCACCACAAAAACATATAATGCCCCAGTCCCAAAATACGTATAGGACCAGGATACGGTACATGCCAGCAACACTTCACCAATGGGCCAAATCTCAAAATAAGCCCATTAGCGAAATGCTTAAGCTGTAAATCATGATAACAATCCAGAACATAGTACAAGTCACAGGTACACAGCTAATCTCATCCACACAGAAAATAAAATACGAGATATCAAGTCCAATAAAATGATACTAATAAAAAAATCTGTCCAACATGAAATATGAAAGTAACTGTGCGGGTAAAACATCCTGAAACCACAGTAAAAGAAATACATAATCCACTACATGTCCACTGAAAAGAAAAAATAAAATAGCAAGTCTATGAATGAAGAGACATGTCTCAAGAGAAGTCTTCAGCCACTATCTCGTCTCCCTGCGAAGGTGTGTCACCAGTCTCCACTCCAGAACCATAAACCTCCGGGTAGTCCTCGTCTCTAACTAAGCCTGGAGAGATCACCAGGTCCTCAGAGGACTAGCAAGATACATAATATACAAGCCTATTGTACAGTTAATAACATGCAGAAAGAAAGTGAAATAAACAATGATCAATAAGGACGTCTCAATATCGTAATGCCATGGGACGCTCCCGACCTCGAGACAAAAGATGAGTCTCTACTACCGTAATGCCATGGGACACTCCCGGTCCTAGAGACGGGATAACAGGTCGATAAGAAGTCTCTAATACCGTAACGCCATTGGACGCTCCCAGTCCTAGAGATAACAGGGCCAATGTCTAGCAATCAATCACAACTACAGGTCAAGTCAAATCAAGCTCAAGGGCGAAGGTAGAAGACTAGTCAATATCGTCAGAAGACTCGTATGGAACAGTAATGGCATAAGATAACCAAATAAGAACCGTGCACGTAAAATAAGAAAGTGACTGCAACATGAACACGAATAACAGATAATGAAGTATAACTAGAAAGAAATAACAGTATAGAAATGTATGAAAATAAACTGTACGATTCGGCAAGGTATACTTGCCTGGTGTAGACTCAACCACGTCTAAATAACCTATCAAATCAATTGTCTGCGAAAGCTGAACTCCTGTAACTGTCCTCGGATGCTGAAACAGACATTACTAAAATTCCCAGAATAAGCAAAATAGCTAGGATAGGCTACCTATAAGTCAAATTATGGACACAGAGGCAAAACGGTAATTTCGGACCAAAACGGTATCCGCCGTTGGACCCGCTTTGTACCGAAAAGCGTGCCAAAGTCAATGGTCTCTAAAGTTGTCAAACTATATATCTACAAATTTGTTTTGATGATACGAACGCAACGGTATGTCCAATTTTGGATTCCGATGAGCCGTGCACAAAATCGCCTGTTGTGTTGGATCGTGGGGCCCACAAAACGGCGATCCAATTAACTGTCTCGAAATCGGACCAAACTTGGCATACAGGACCAGAAAAATGATATGGTCCTGTTGGCGCAAGTTTCGTATCGATCTGACGAACGTGTACAAAGTAATTGGAGAATTTCGAAAAGGGTCGATACGGTAATTTTCGACGGATACGCATCAAATTCGTCGCGCACACACGACCAATTTGAATTCCGTCAAAGCCCACACGTCCACGAAGCCGATACGCACCTTTCGATGCTTTCGGTTCGTGACCACGTCGCCCGGATTGGCGGGACGCACGTTGGCTCGGGAGAATTTTAAAGTTTTTGAAACTGTTTTTAATGATAAATCCTTGATTTTGAAAACTGATTTCTCTTCACATAATTGATAAAAATTAAAAGTACAAAAAGGTTAGGAAGCCCTATATGTTGTCTTGAAGTTGGCTTAATTAGATTTCGAAAAATCAATTCGGATTGGGAGATATTTGTCTTCCTACAGGTGGTGAAAATTGACATTATAGAACACGTGTTCTATGGTTTTTCTTGAATTCGATCTCAGTTTCTCGTCGAAACCATATCATTCCTTACCAAACTAATTAGTAGGGATCAAAGATGGTTAGGTTATCTCTTAATCTGCGAAGCTAGTTTGGAAATTTGTGAAGGGACGAAGGAGAAATTGAACCTGAAAAGTGGGTTGACGGGCTGCTGCGACTTCTGCTCTATCCCCTATTTTCGCGCGGGTTGGCCGTCTCCGGCGCCTCGTGCGACGGCGTACGGCGGCTGCTGCGTGTCAGGAAGGGGCGTGAGGTTGTCGGGGATGATTCCAAGTCGGGGGATCGGGTTTAGGGATGGATTATCGATAGAAAGTTTGTGAGAAACCGATAGGACTACTCGCGTATATATATATATATATATATATATATATATATATATATATATATATATATATATACCAAGGTTTTTGAAATCCTATTTTATATTGATTTAAATTCCAAATCCGATTAGGTTTTTGATTGGGTTAGAGGAGAATCCAGTTTAAACGAGGTTAGAAAAGATTTGGATTGATTCTGCGAAGATTTGATCAAGGTTTGATCAAATCGAATAAAAAAAAATTTAAAACTATACTCGGGCTGGACACAGGCGCGGGGGAGGGGGAGAGTGAACAGTGCTTTGCACTGTTCACGAATTGTTTTTTTTTCCTTTCCTTTTTCTTATCTTTTTTTTCTAATATATATATATATATATATATATATATATATATATATATATATATATATATATATATAGATATATATATAGATATATCCTATTATGCATATATATTGATATGTATATATCTAAATATACCCAATAAAATCTCAAAAAATCCCTATATTATCTATCCTCATAATTAATTTATTTAAATATCTATACATATGTATAACAACTTAATTGGTATTAAAATCAATTAATAATATCCAATAATAATAATAACGATGATTATTTAATCACAAAAAATCACTTTAATAATAATAAAATAATAAAAATTGTCCCAATGGGTGAACTTTACCACACCCCTTATTTGGGTCCAGAAAACTGTACAATTTTTATTAAACATTAATAAAATACAAATTTTTGTACAATAATAAAATATTTAAAAACATAACATAAATTTCTAAAATAAATTAAGAAATATTTGCATACACGTAAAATAGGCCTACATGGTCGTCTTTGGTCCTCTACATGCCTACATGGGCTTGGAATTGATTTGGGTCCGGTTCGGACTGACTGGGTACAACCGGGTCATCTAAAAATCAATATATTATCTAATAACTAATTAAATGATTTAAATGAGTATTTTTACAACTTGGCCTAGTTTTTCTAGTTCGAGCATCACTATGGCTAGACCTCCCCTAGCATGGCTAATACATTAGTCAAGGCTCACTGCTACATCTTCTGTGCCACAATTTCTAGACTTCTTGTGCTCCAAAACTCAACAATGGCTGAGGTCATATTTAATAATAATTTAATTTTAAAAAACTCATAAATTCCATAAAATCCTATTTAAATCAAATAATTAATAAAAAAAATAATTCAAAAATCTAGGGGTGTTACATCGCAGTATATCGGTATCACCAGTATTTGTGCCCCAACCACTGGAAGATCATACATGAGCTCCCGAAGCCATTCTGTGTCACTCTCGTTTTCCGTTATACGTATTTTCAGTATACGTGTTCGAATTCCCGACTCGTGTCTTAACTTGTCTAGCATGGCTTGGTTTGGTCTTGGTTTAGCTCGACTTGGTTTATTTTGGCTTGGTTTGGGCCAAGTGGTTCACATGATAAACCTCCTTTATAACCCAATTCCCTTTTGTCACGCCCTAGTACCGGAATACGGAGACGGACTAGGCCAGCTACACCATATGAGGTATACAAACGTCATACGGTGATCATGGCTGTCAAGAGACAAGGGGGTGCATGCTACAATCAAGTCTCCTATGGTCTCACAAAACATCTATGTCTCAATCATTCAAAGCTAGAAAACATCAATTAATGAGCACATGAAATAAAGCTGTAAGGCGTCCCCGACGCTTTATCAAAATGATTATGGGAATCTAGCTTAATAAGTTAGCTAGCCCAGAGAGTCATAGGTACATAATCGTATTCAGCTACAGTCTGATTTAATTACAATTATGCAAAAGATAAAATGTCCAGATTAACCGGCTAAACAGGTGCCGGTGGCTAAACGCCAGAACATAAGTAATGATACTGGAGTGGTGGAGAAGAAACCCACTCGAGTCCCCCGTCAGCCATGCTCCTAATATGCACCATTGACGTCAGGGAAAAAGTTTGGATCCTTAGGCGCTGCTACGAGATCTGGCCAAACAAAACCAGCGGGGTCAGCCCCCGAATAGTAAGTTCCACAAGGGAGCACAAAAGAGTGAGATAAAATCCAAGCATAAAATAATAATACTAGTAATTATAAAGGCTTCCGGTCGTAACCTCGGTCCACAGCCCGTCATAGCACGATAAACCAACCCAACAACCAAACAAGTACATGGGTTGGACCACGCACCATGACAGTCCATATCCCTCGGCTACTAACGGAAGGTACAAGGCACAGTCAAGTCATTTTTTAAGCGACCATTCATTCCTGCGGCTATTTATATTTGGCGGAGTTACCCCCGCGATACTGATTAAAAGGAATCCTCAGATCGTGTCAATCCATCAGGACTAGCCAAACCATAAGACATATAGCACATTGATTATGCACCGGTCCCCCGGAGGGCTACCACGCTAAAACATATAACACATAGCTCGTATAAGTCGGATATAGTCATCTGCTAAAGGCGAATGAAACCATATCCGTGGCGGCCAACCCGACACGTCAGGACTGGACCTGGGATGACTAGTATGGCACGATCTCGGGATTCTTCCCACCCAATGTATCTATCAAGTTAGTTGCCTAGTTAATCCCTAGGTTATCCTCGGAGTTCACATGTCGTGGTCACATGCTCACTCCCTAGATGTCGTACAATGTACAAGTACCCCAAGAAGGGATCCGCACTGGCTCATGGAGTCATATGTATGTACCCCTTCTTGGTGTAATACAACACACAACTCATACCACGTCATTGCTACCGACCATTCGCTATGTAAATGCTGGACTCTTGGATGTACTGGCAGCTATCACGTAGGAATACTTAGCGCATAAGATAGCACCTTGGTGCTCACATAGATTGTACCTTAGTACATACATAGGTTTATCCAGCACTCGCATAGGTAGTCATATCAAGAATTAGGACCAAGACACAAGGACGCATGCGGCCAAGGGTCATGCGGCCAAGCTGCTCATCTTCTCCAAAATTCGAAAAAGATGGCCAAGGAACCCATGAACTTCAAACTTGCACAACTCGGCCAAAACAAAACAAAATCTAACTTTTCAAAGGTCAAATTTGGATAAAATGAAATGCTCTACCACATGGAACAACTATATTTTGAAAACAAGCAAGTTTAATAGATCAAAACTAAGAAAAATAAAAAATAACACAAACTTAGATCTACAAGAATCCATCCGTCAAAACCGAAAATGCTAAGTACTAAACTTGTAGAGGATGATGAGAAGAACAATATAGACAAATAACATAAAAAAATCAAGGATAAAAAATACACAAATCTCTACTTTTGAGCAAGTTGTACTTGTCTAATGGTGGTGGTTGAGGAAATTAAATGAGAGCGTGAATGAGGAAAGAGAGTATGGAAGAGATTATATATAGTAGGGTTGGGTTGGCTTAAAAAAACTCTAATCTCTAAACATGCTCTAACCATTACATTAATGACATGCTAAAGGCTACATGCAACTATTAATAAAATAAAATTAGAATTATGCACATGGTAAATACCGGAAACCATGAACAAGATTCATGAAAGAATACGTATATCAGGATCGGGGAGTGACACCTTTTCTTTCTCCTCCTTTACTTTCATTTATTTTCCTCATCCACTTTATTCTTCATTTATTTCTCCCAACCCTTAGGCAAGTGTAAACTTGCTTCATGATATATCTCATGTTTTATGGTTCCAATGTCTTCATTAGTTAGTTTTATGACTCTTTAGTACTTAGCACTTTTGGTTTTGATGGATTAAATCTTGTAGATTTAAGTTTTTCTCAAATCTTGGTTTCTTGGGTTTTGATCTATCAAACTTTATTATTTTTAAGTTTTGATTGTTTTATGTTGTATAGAATTTGATTTTACTCAAAATGGACCTTTGAAAACCCGAATTTTGATTTGTTTTGAGTGATTTGTAAACTTGGGAAGTTCATGGGTTCCATGAACACAAGTTCTCGGATTGGTGAAGAAGAACAGTGCTGGACGCATAACATTTTCATGTGCCCACAGCTGCTCTCCTTTAGACGCATAGCCATTTGTATGTGCCCAAGGCCCCATGCTCCCTGCTTGGGCGCACAGCCCTATATATGCGCCCAAGGACTCCCCTGCCTAGGCGTATAGCCTTATATGCGGCCAATTGTACCCTGTGTTCCCTGCTTGGGCACATAGTTTTCCTTATGTGCCCACTTATCCAGTGAAGATAGTCTCCACCACCCTGTGGGCGCATAGCTTTTGTTATATGCCTACTTGATATGAAAGATAGTCTACTGACTTATCTTTCCAATGCACCCTGTCTCCACCCTGTGGGTGCATGCATGTAGGCGCATAGACCATGGGCGCATAGCTCTTGGCGCATACCTTCCTTAAACACTTAACTCTCCATGAAATGACTAGCCCTAGGCGTATAGCCTCGGGCGCATAGACCATGGGCGCATGTATGTAGACGCATAGCCTTGGGTGCATGCTCTCCATGTCACCCCATTAACCCCTTGTGCCATCTTTTGCAATTATCTATGTTTGTTCCCATGGTCCTTAGTGTGAGTTGTGACTTTGCTTGTACTCTTTACTCGACTGGTCCTATAATGTAATTTTCCATGTTGCACATGTACTCTGAGCTTTAAACACGATCTTGGTATGACACGTACACTCTCTGATAACTCCTTTAATGGCCCGTCGTGGCGCACTCTTGGTCAAGTAGGTTCTTGGCATACAAGTATTCTTAACATGAACATGACATGACAACATAGCTTTACATGATAATAGTGACCCGTCGTGGTACACTCTTGACAAGTAACATGATATGATAATATTGATAGTGGCCCGCCGAGGCACACTCTTGACAATAATTTTGATAAGTAAACTAACATGATAAATGTTGATATGCTGTTGCGACGACTATCTTGACTCGCTAAGTAACTCTTGTCTTGACACCGTGGGTGTTTGTGCTTGTATAAGCTACATGTCTCGTATTATGTCTAGGACATGGATTCTTGGTTACTACGGTCAGGGATTCATACTGAATCTGACTAGGATAATGACTAGATTGATCAAGTAGTTCATGAAGAGATTTTCCAGCTACAGGAAGTCCCGTTATCTGGGCGCTTTAATTGGACTTGTAGCCTCGAGCACACTGTCATGTATTGCACTCCGAAGTCACCTAGTCCAACTCTTTCAACTTGCAATTGGATAACCTGGATTACGTCTGTAGGGCTTGTGGCTGTTGGAATATCTCAATACATCTTGTTAGTAACTAGGCTTGTGATAACCCTAGTTAGTTAAAGTATCAAGACGTACTCATTGCTTGGCCGTGATTGATAGATGGAGTCTAGTCTAGTCTTGTCTAAACAGTGCCAGTCTATGATTACTTCAGTGCATTTACTGTTTATGCTTTACCTTATCGATAATCGGTCAGAGACTAAGTTCTGTTCAGGTGAAGGGTTACAACTCCGGTCCTTATTTGGTTTACGAGCTGTAACTTGGTTACCGCAGTAGTTTCTTAGTTATCTTATCGTTTATCCCCTGAATTGTTAACTCCAAGTTTTTTTATCATTATTATGCCTTGTGATCTAACATGCTAGTTTTAGTTCTTAAGTGAAGCCTCCCTTGTGGCACTTGTTCTTTCTGGGTTCTGACCCAGCTGGTTTTGTACGGCCAAATTTTAGAGTGGCTCCCGAGGATCTTCCAGCCTTCCAGCCAGATTGTGAACACTAGATACAATTCTGGCAATGAGTGGATTTTATTTTGCTCTTCCACTCTATTATAAATTATTCTCTTGAGGCGTTTAGCTGCCGAGCAAGTGTTAGATCGTGTTGAATTTATATTTCTGTCTGCCTAAGGGCTGTGACATGATTGACAAATCTTAGGGTTGATCATGTATGACTTTAACTCTTGCTAGTCTTTACATTTTGTATGACCAGCTTCATGATCATCTGAATATATAATGTATGGGACGCCATACTTTGTATGTCTGATGATCTACCATCTTGTTATATTTACTTGCTTGCTTGAGATTGAGACACTAGGCTTGTTCTTGACCATAAGAGACTAATGGCTTGTAGTTAAACCCTCATACATATTTACTTCAATATACGTAGCTGGCTGTGTCTGTCCCCCGCTCTCCAGTATTCTAGTTTTGGGGCGTGATATTTTGCTTCCTCCGCTGCGGTATTAAGTGCAAAGAACTCAGATTCCATGGATGACCGCGAGAGCATAGTCTGCTTCTTCGATTTCTACGATATAGCAGCTCTATCTATTATGAAAATGTATCCACCTGTGGACCTCTCGCTCTCTACTTTTGAGCACCAGCTGGCATCACTGAAGCCTTCCACTACCGGCGGATATCCGTTGTAGTACAGTGCATATGTCTGAGTCTCCTTGAGATATCTCATAACCCGTTTCACAGCTTTCTAATGCTCAATGTCTGGGTTGCTCGTAAAACGATTCAGCATTCCTATGGCGAAGCTATGTCAGGCCTTGTGCCAGTAGTAGCATATATCAAACTTCCGATTACGCTTGCATACTCCAGCTGCCTGACGCTTTCCCCAGAATTAGGCTTCAGCTTCAGATCACACCTGTATGGCGTATCGATCCCTGAAAGATCCGGATACCGGTAACGAGTGATCATATTCTCAACATAATGAGACTGTGACAACACTAGTCCAGTGTCTGTCCGGATGATCTTCATCCCTAAGATCACATCAGCTTTCCCCAAGTCCTTCATACTGAACTTGCTCGAGATGAACTTCTTTGTCTCTGTGACACAGCTATCCGTACCTAGGATCAGCATGTCATCCATGTACAGACAAACGATCATACCTCTTCCATCAGCGAACTTCGTATAAACACATTTGTCCGTCTCGCTGACCATGTAGCCTTTGACCTTATAACCTTGTCAAATTTATCATGCCATGTCTTGGGAGCCTGTTTAAGACCGTACAAGGATTTTACCAACTTGCAGACTTTGTCTTCAAGACCCTTGATGACAAATCCCTCTGGCTGTTGCATGTAAATCTTTTCGGTCAGTTCACCATTTAGGAAAGCCATTTTCACATCCATCCGATGTATCACCATCTTATGTATTATTGCGAGAGTAATCAACATCCTGATGGTGGTCATCCGGACTATTGGAGCATACGTGTCAAAGTAGTCAATCTCCTGCTTCTGAGAAAACCCCTTGGCTACCAACCTAGCCTTGAACTTGTCAATAGTTCTGTCTGCTTTCATATTCTTCTTGAAGATCCATTTGCATCCGATGGATTTCGTTCCTTCAGGAAGATCAACCAACACCCAAGTGTTATTTGATGTGATGGAATCAATTTCATTGTCAATCGCCTCCTTCCAGAAAACCGCGTCTCTAGTCTTCTTCGCCTTATCATAGGTAAGCGGATCTGCTTCCACATGATAGGTAACAAATTCACTTTCGAAGTCCATCGGCCTCCTCACACGCTTAGCTGACGGCTCAGCTTGTTCTAGTTCAATCGTTGTTTCAACAACAACATCTTCTTGGACCACATCTTCATTGAAAACTTTAGTTTCCTGCGCACCCTCATTGTTCTCCGGTATATCCATAATAACAATATTCTTCTGTCTTGCAAATTTGTCTTCAAAATATTCTGTGTCGTAAGATTTAATGATATTATTTGACTCAATATCAAGAAATCTACGAGCATCACTCTTCTTGTCATACCCTAAGAAGATCATCTTTGTAGTCCTTGTCCCAAGCTTCTGAATCTTCAGATCTGGAAGCTTGACATATGCCAGACAATCCCACACTCGAATAATATTCAAGTTAGGTCTGACCTTGAACCAGAGTTCATGAGGAGTAATATATGAAGTTGCATGAGATACTCTATTTAGAATAGAAGTGACCGTCAATGCAGCTTCTTCCTGTAGTACTTTGGAAGACCCGCAGTCAACATCATTGAGTTAATCATTTCTGTTAACGTTTTGTTCTTCCTTTCTGCTATTCCGTTTGATTGAGAAGAGTACGAAGCTGTAGTCTCATTGATAATTCTATGTTCTTTGCAGAACGGTGCGAATTCATGAGACCTGTACTCTCCACCTCGATTACTTCTTATTCTCTTGAGTTATTATCCAGTCTGCCGCTCAGCTTCGGTCCTAAACTCTTCGAACTTCTTGAATGCTTCATCTTTCGCCTTCAGCAAGTAGATGAACGCATACTTTGAGAAGTTATCGATGAAGGTTATGAAATACTTCATCCCGGCCTTTGTAGAGAATTGTTTGAAGTCACAGATATTGGAGTGTACCAACTCCAGAAGATCTGTACTTTGATAAACCCGAGGAAAGGGTTTCCTTGAAATATTCGTTTGAGCATAAACTTCGCATTTCTCTACCTTACCCCCACACATGGAGATAAGTCCTAGACTAGATATTTTGTTTATTCGTTTACAATGAACATGTCATATCCTATTATGCCACAACTCAAGAGTATAGGCAGAATGAGTGATTGTATTAATTACATTGGAATGATTTACAAGCTAAATTTTGAACATTCCTTCGGTACAAAAAGCTTTCCCGAAATATGTTTCCTTTATGGATATCACCATCTGGCCAGCATTGATGTCCATCCTGAGGCTTGCATTGTAGAGTAGGCCTTCCGAGATCAGGTTCTTTGCGATAGCAGGTACATGCTTCATACCTTGAAGCGTCAGAGACTTTCCCGAAGTTAGCTTCAAAACCACCGTCCCGATCTCGAGCACTTCAGCTTGTACCTGGTTTGCCACCATAACCACTTCAGAAGTTGGTGTATAGGTGGTAAACCACTCCTTGCTGGAGCAGACATGGCAGGTGGCTCCAGTGTCTACCCACCAGTCAGAGTCAGCCCCCACCGCATCGACCTGCACAATCATAGCAACAACATCAGTGACCATAGATACCTTGCTAGGCTATCCTTGCTCTGATTGCTTGGTCTTTGCTTTGCATTCACTTTTGAAGTGGCCCTTCTTGCCACACTTGAAACAAGGCATCTGAGACTTAGCCTTCTTTTGCTTTAAGAAAGTACCATTCACATTCAGATTGTTAGAGTCCTTCTTCTTGCTATGGGAAGTCGTATGCTTTCCCCTTGGTTCCCTGGTATGAACCAGATTGGCGTTAGCCAATTGCTTGAACAGTGTGTCCACCTTCAATTGAGCCCTCATCTGGTTCTCAATGTAGATTTCCTGCAGAAGATCGTCGAGACTGACCTCCAACTTCTTTCTATACATGTTTGCATAGAACTTGCTCCACCAGCAAGGAGCTTCGAAATGATCCCTCCAACAACAAACTTGTCGGGAAGAGGCATCGCCTCGTCTTTCAACTTCTGTCGCAGTTTCAGGAACTCCTTCACCTGCGGCTGCATTGGCTTCTCGTCCTCAAAGAACCACTTATGATATTTCTCAACAAGCAATATCTTGCTCCGGTTCTTATCATCTTCGTACAGTTTCTCCAGAGACTCCCAAATCTCTCTGGCAACAGTCTTCTTTGAATAAGATTCGACAAGGGAATCTTCCATAGCATTTAGGATCATAAGCATACAAATACTATTGTCCCTTCTCCACTTGGCCTGGTTTTTAGTAGCCGCAGAGATTGCGGCTGCAGATTCAGTTTCTGGAACAGTAGGTTCCTCCTCAATCAACACGTGATCAACATCCGAGAACTGAATATTGAGGAAAACCTTTTTTTTCCAGATTTGAAAGTGCTCACCATCAAATTGTTCTAACTTAGAGAAGTTAGGATTGATTAGCGAAGCACGAAAGTTTTCCATCGTATAGCAATTAAGCTTTGAGATTGTTATTGTCGGGGCACAATTTTCGATAAAAACTGAAAAAATGAAACAATTATAAAAATAACGTTTCAACGCAACACTTCAAAGAAGGCGCACAATAGAGATCCTAGGAGGATTCTGGATTACGATAATATAAAAAGATTTCGTAATAGTAGCAAACGATAGTAGCACTTCTAAACAGAATGTACGAATCAAAATGCTAACAGCAGAAGCGATGGCAAGCGAAAGATGGAAGATGGCCTGCTGGGGTGAATGATCACCGTTGCTCAAAGCTTAATTCACCCCACACGAATAGCTTCCAGGAACCAGCAAGTTTATCGAAGAACTCTGGAATACTCTGCTCTTTTGACTCCTCGGATGGTAGCAGACTCCTGTGGCGCTAAGTGACGCTGGTGCAACGCTACTCTTTTATCTCAAAGTCTGTAGAAATTCGTAAGGAATTCTGAACTCTTTACTTGTGTTAAAAAATATTTCTGCACTCTATGTTCTATTACTTGTACTACTACTATGAGAGAGAAGAGAGACTTATATAAGTCCGTGCAGTAACTGTCCAGTTAGTAGAACATTCGGGACATAGAAAAAACTGCCCCAAACGTGCTGTAACCGCTCAAATCGTGTATATACACGATATGAGTCAACTTGCGCACAGCACGCGCAACTTGTGCCACCCGTGCAACTAGCACACTATACGCACAACACCACTTGCGCCACATGTACCGCGCGCAGCCTGCGCAAGCCGCTACTCGCACAACCTGTGCAAGCCGCACAATGTGCACACTGCGCTACTCGCGTAACCTGTATATTTTGCGCCTAGCGACGATGCTGACGTGCAAAGTGCAAAGTACGCCAACAAAATGCCACATTACGTCTTATGAGCCCGAGTTGCTAAGCCCCTACGAGGATTAGCTCCAATGAAAATAAATTTCCCAAGAGCAAAAAGCATGAATGCTTCATTGTTGATTTAACCTTTTTTTATTAGAAAAATACTCCCACATGGCACACCCATATGCACCTTCACACCACATGTGCATCTCTAAAATAGCATAGCTAATATATAGAGATAAAACTCCTTTAGTCTAGCCGATGTGGGACTAAAATTCTAAAACAAAAAGCCATACTCCAATAATGCCTAATTAGAGAAGTGATAGAGACAGCCTACACTGTGTATAGAGATGATTTGCCAAAAAATAGTTTGCATGAGAAAGCACACATATGAGTACACAAACCACCCAATCACAAAGAGTTTCTTAGTACCTCTCGCAAAAGACAAAGCTCAGACAATGGAGGCTGAGTTCGAAGATCCAATTCTGACCCTAAGTCGCTCATAAATAACGATAATAATAAGAGACATTTTTAGTAAATATCTCCATTCAAATTATATAAACTAGCACATGCCTTTATGTTTTTAAAAAATTAAAAAATGTCCCATTTCTTTTTATTGAAAAAAAGATATACGTCCACTATTTAACCAAAATTTTGCCTGATTTATAAGGAACGGGGGCATTTGCTAGTTTTTTAAAATTGTGGAAGTATATTCTAGCTTCTATATTCTGAATGAGAATATTTGCTAAAATATCCTTACTGATAACTTAATAAATAAATGACGTGGGTCTTTCGCTGCTCATAAATTATAGAGCCACAAACAAAACTCAAGAGCAAAATGAATAAGCAATCACGGATGGATCATAGAGCAATATAAATCAAGAACAAACACGAACAAGCAAACACGTATGAAGTATGGATCAGAGAGCAACATGAACAAGCAAACAAGGATGGATCAGGAAAGCAACTAATGGGATATGTCGATTGGAGGGTCGAATTCTACCAATTCTGTCTGATGTTCGTGCTGTTTTTCACATGAACCACAAACGGTGGACATTAAAATTATGTTTAGCATCCATATTAGATGGGAAGTTTGGATTAAATTTGACCATTCGAGTCTTTTCATCGTAAATCAACAGCTTAGGGTGTACGGTCTCGAAGACTGGATCCTCTTTAATTGAATTTGGAGTTATTTATCTTACACTATATAATGAGGCTTCAAAATGGCTCAAAAGTGAGCCGTCTAAGCCGTCATTATATCACGGTCCATTTTAGTTTAAAAAAATAAATTATGTAAAAAATTATTAAAAATGGTTTAAATTTGTCAAAATAGAGAACGAACTCAACCAAACAAGAAAAATACCTCACACCTTAACCACAAGAGATATTTGATTATAATTGAATAATATTCTTCTATCCGTTATTATACGTGCAAAGTACGTGCATTTACTAGTTATTTATTATGGCCACGGGATTAGGAAGAATAATTTGGATCCTCTCCATCTAAATTTTAAGATGAAATCTTCGATACTGATTGCATTGCATGTTTTCGATTTTTTTTTTCTGTTCTAGTTGGTCGCTGGTGGATTTTTTTATTTGGTTGAGATCATTGTTTTAAAAAGTTCATGGCCTTTCTAGATGAGGTGTCTCGCCTGTGCTTCGACGCACCTAACTTCAATCCAAAAAGAAAGATGCCAACTGGACAACTTTTTTAATTTCCTTTTTATAATACATTTTATTGTAGCTCATGTTAGGCTATCCAAATCTGTCATATATCTCTAAAAATTTATTATATATAAATTTTTAGACAATAAACTAAAATAATAAAAAAATGGTACACAATTTTGGCAGTTCGATCTATGCAATAGAAGTGTTAAAATTTTAACAGTCCTGTAATCGTCAGAACAACCAAATTTTTGACAGCCCTTGTGTTATCGCCGGGGCACAATTTTTCGATAGAAAACTGAGAAGATGAAACAATTGTAAAAACAATGTTCCAACGCAACACTATTGGGAAGGTTGCACAAGTTTAACGAAAATCTAAGAAGATCTCGTTACAGCAGCATATGATACTACGAGAATCTAAAAAGATTTCGTAATCCACAGCAACGAAGAAGATGACAGGTGATTAATGGATGAATATCCTGCTGGGTTGAATGATCACCGTTGCTCAAAGCTATATTCACCCCACACGAATAGCTTCCGGGAACCAGCAAGTTCGTCGGAGAACTTTGGAACACACCTGCTCTTCTGACTCCTCGGATCGTACACGTACTCCCATGCAAAAGCAACGCTAGTGCAACACTTCTCTTCTCTTTCAAGACTTCTGTTTACTTGTGTTAAGAAACACTTGTAAACTTTCGTAACTCTCTGTATGTACCTATTTTTTACCTATGAGAGAGAAGAGACCTTTTATAGGTCCGAGTAGCAACTGCCCGGTTAGCACAACATTCGGGACGTGGTAAAAACTACTCCGAACGTGCAGTAAGCGCTCAGATCATGCACATACATGATCTGAAGCAAGTTGCGCACCTCGCGCACCCCACGCGCCTTGTACACCACGCGCTGAACGCACACTGAGCCACTTGTGCCACCTGTGCGCCCTGTGCATCCTACACCACCCGCGTAACTGGGCACGAACCTGTACGCGCAACTGGTTGTGCCACTGGGCGCGCCACTAGGCGTGCACCTGGTCACGCAACCTGGGCCGCACAACCTGGCAGCGCACCTGGGCCGCGCAACCTGGCAGCGCTCCTGGACGCGCAACCTGGCCTACGTAACTGTCCGTACAACCTGACAGTGCTCCTGGCTGCGCAACCTGGCCTGCGCAACTGGTCGTGCAACCTGGTCGCGCGTCTGGCCAGGCAAGTGGCTCGTACAACGAGCATAACTTAAGCGCACTATGTGCCTAGCGACGATTCTAACGTGCTAAGTGCAAAGTACGCCAACAAAATGCCACATTACGTCTCATGAGCCCATGAGCCCGAGTTCGTGTCCAAGTCCGAGTCCGAGTCGCTAAGCCCCTACGGGGCTTAGCTCCAAAGGAAATAAATTTTCCAAGAGCAAAAAGCATAAATGCTTTCAATTGTTTATTTAACCTTTTTTCCATTAGAAAAATAACCCCACATGGCACACCCATGTGCACCTCCACCCCACATGTGAATCTCTAAAAGAGCACAGCTAATATATAGAGATACAACTCTTTTGGCCTAATCGATGTGGGACTAAAATTCCAATATATAAAGGCCAAAACCCAACAATCCCCCACATATCTCTATATATGGGTATAAGTGTTCCCTATAGTAACTGTCCATCATGCATTAGGAAAAATGTCACTGACTACTTGAATCTTCCCGCATGGGTCAAACAACAGACTATAATACAAGAATAGACTAAGCCTTGAATTCTGCATCATAGCTGAATTTTTTTCCACTCATATAATATAGTTACATGTGCTTCTGGCTTGTACATTAAAGGTCCTGTGCTAGCCTGGTTTCAGTGTATAATTTTGGGCATCTATAAGTTTACCTTCAAGAGACGGTCTGAGATCTCTGTCCATACACTATAGGTGAGTTCATAATTCAAGAGACATGGCATGAAGTGCTTTACGCTTCCCTTGCGGTGCTACGCCGCTATGACATGGCTTAAACTCGAGGCCTTACCCCGTACCGGGAACCTCATCGTAGTGTCGTACTACTGTAGCATGAGGCAACCGCCTTCTTGTAGTGCCGAACTACCCAGCATGAAGCCTTAGGCTCCCTTGCGGTGTTATGCCACAACGACATAGCTTGCAATGACAAGGCTTTATCCCTAATCGGGTACCTTATTATGGTGTTGTGCCACTGTAATATGAGGAACTCCTACTCTTTGTAGTGCTGACTACCCCTCTCTTTATTTTAACATACAGAATTAGGCTAACTGCCTATTTACGGTGCTACGCCGCTGTGACTTGGCTAGCAAAGCCGAGGCATTACCCCATGCCTGGGAACCTTATGGTGGAGTCACCCCACAGTAGCATGGAGTTTCACTCCTTGTAGTGCTGTTCTACCGTGCTTCCTGTAAAGTACCCAGGCAATCACTCTGCCTGAGAACTCATTAAGACATTTAAGCCAACCTTCCAACAGGATCCATTTTTTGCAAAAAAGAACAGTAGACAACAGTGGTTGTAGGTCCGTAACCTCTTCATGCCCAATAGAACATGTACCCACCATTTCTGATATTCTTCCGATTAGTGGTCCTTCCTTGAACTGAAAGCTAGATGCCTAGTAGATTTCTATTTGAACTAATAGTATAAAACTTTATGGTAGGAATACAATAATACAATATCAGAATGCCTTCAAGCCCATTTTACAAGCTGTGTCATCAACCAACTGGCGCTTGAGGCCCTTGGTGAACGGATCCGCCAGGTTCTACAGACTCCGAACATCAATCACTGCAATAACACCTCTCTTGATAAGATCGTGTACTACCCTATGCTTCAACCGTAAAGTTCTCTTCTTTCCGTTGAAGAGGTCATTTGATGCCACCGTCGCAGTTGCCTGGTTATCGCAGTATATCGGTATCGCCGATATTTGTACCCCAACCACTAAAAGATCATACATGATCTCCCGAAGCCATTCTGCTTCCTCGGTTGCGGTATCAAGTGCAAAGAACTCAGATTCCATTGATGACCGCGAGAGCATAGTCTGCTTCTCCGATTTCTATGATATAGCAGCTCCACCCATTGTAAAAATGAATCCACTTGTGGACCTCTCGCTCTCCACCTATGAGCACCAGCTGGCATCACTGAAGCCTTCCACTACCGGCGGATCTCCGTTGTAGTAAGTGCATATGTCTGAGTCTTCTTGAGATATCTCATAACCCGTTTCACAGGTTTCCAGTGTTCAACACCTGGGTTGCTCGTGAAACGACTCAGCATTCCCACGGCAAATGTGAGCCCTTGACCCAAAATCCCTATTTTTTTATATATTAAATATTGTTGAATTACTAGTTAATACATAGATTTAATTTTTTAATAACCAATGTATGTATGTAATTTATACATATTAATTAATTCTTAGTGAATAAAAAGGAAACATGGGGGTTTCGTAGTTATCCCAACTGTGAGGGACTAGGATGCAAAATGACATATTTAAATCCTAGATTCAAATGGCCATGGATCGAATAGAGACTCGACTATCCCCTTCCCTGTTTCGAAAAGATAAGTTCAAACAAAATTCAAACGGGATTCTTCCAATCTTCACAGGGATAGCATCAATCTAAACCCTAGTGTATATGTATATATAGGAGGGCTAGTAGTCGACCCCAAACCCTAAAGCTCCTGCATCCCTGAGTTCGAGTAGGCGACTGCTAGGGAAGAACTTGCGGCTTGCCAACAACATGTACTTTATTGTCCCTCAAATTTATTATGTGATTTTAGATTATTAATAAGAGATTGATCCTGCTAAATAGTAGCCTAGGTGTTTGTAGTAAGTCCTGAAAAGAAGACAAGGCCAGGTATTAGTAGGCCAATCGAGTACTGGGTAGTTGATAACAACAACAGGTACATTAGAGGGGCAGTATCAGGAATTGGCAGGGTTTATTAGGAGAGATCCTGTAGCATGTCACTATATAACTTATGGATTAAAGGGGGTCTGACCTGTACAGAAGGGGGGTACCTTCGATTAGAGACAAGCACAGGTATGTGCACCTGTGTAGAAATATGAGGTTTTGGTTGTGTATGTATGTAGAGACGCCTATATGATCTAGACCATTGGCCTAAGTACTCTATAGCAGCAATGGTAGTTAAGATCAATCACATCCTAGTTGTCATAAATCATAGCATGGTACACTGAGATCAATGGATTGTATGAGAAGATAAGAATATAAGAACCTATACAAGAGGAGGGGACAGCCACCTTACTACTGTAGGCAGGGTAATAAGGTACAGTAGCAGCTAACCCATCTTGATATGTCTTACACCTTTATATGTGCAATTTGGAGTATCAACTTCTTTTCATCCAGTATCCCTACAGGTCCAAATCCTAAATTAGAGTTGTCCTATCTTCATTTGAACTGACTTGCACTTAGGTTTAAACCATTAGTCACATAAGCCCAATCATATATACCAGCTAACTATTATGAGGAACCCTGGGCATTGAATCTGTTCTATATTCATACATATCTCATACCTACACATTCAACCCTTGTATAGTTTCTATATTGCTCAGACTAATTTATAGATATTTCTGATCATTCAACTACTTTCTTCTTAGCATAGACTACTCGAGTACCATTTCCTACCTTGGTTATACCTTAAATTCATATGTAGAGAGACCATATCACTAACTACTATTGCAGCCCATACAAAAACCTTACACCCTCCTTGCTGTTGCCCTATAGAGATACACACTCTCATGTATCTGACAGCAAGCTCTGCAACTTTCAAGGCACATGGCATTCATAATAGGCCCTGCACATTAGGTAGCACTGGCCTGCATCCCTACAACCACAGTGTACATAGGTAACATGTCAACCTCAATACTGTTACCATACTACATCACAAGATTGCATTACACACACCATTACTTGATTTTACTGGATACACTGTAATCCACCCCTTTGTATATCGGTATTGCTTCCAAATTACCTGCATTAGGGGCAAGCACTTCAATACACTACATCACCCCTCCTTGCATAGCCTACCTATAGGATGGTTTGCACAGGCCTATGTAGAATGTACCAGCCTGTATAAACATAGGCATAGAACAGGGGTACAGCAAGAATAGGTTGAAGTACATATGACCACCAGGGAACACCATACAGATAGATATCAGTATACAGGTTGTATGGCCTGTACGAGTGTATATAAGCACAGCCAGTAGGGACTGTTATCAATTGACAGTATGGTTCCCCAGTAAAAGAAAGTGTACCATAAAGAATGGATCACATGGGATTGGATGTGTGTGTAGCACCTAGGCAGGACAGGAAAGGGATGGTACATACAGGAGAGGGATGTCAGTGTAGAGCCTACCTACAGGTAAGATCTTGATTATAGTACACAGGTAGGTATCAGGCAACATTAATGTTAGGACTAGAGAATATTAGATTGGGAGAGGGTCTCGAGTGAGTGTAGATAAATGTTCAGTCCACCCAAGCCCAATTGTTTCAACCTCTGTACACTCAAGTGTTCAGACGTAAATACCTTGCATTTCCATATCATGCCTTCCACATCCTGCATTACTATTGCACCTGCCCTTACTGACCTGTCCATCTTGATATTGTGTATTGCATTCACTTAGCCACTGTATATACCTGGGTTCAATACCTCTGAGATGACTCAGGATCCATGACAAACTGGTTCAGACCCAGGCATCTGTTTTCAAGATCAATACAGACTGGATAGGCCACCAACCCCATAGATGAAGTACAACCTGGTATACCCAGAGTCTTAATTACTAATTATTTGAGCCATGAACTCACCCTAGTATTGGCTACTGGGAATAAGTATAGGGACTGGAAGGTAGTTATGTGGGTATTTGAGTACTTGCATGTGGGGTAAATATTCAAATAGGTTGAAGTGTAACGGGACAGAGACTGTATAGGGTTGAGTCTGTTCCCTGCAGTTAGGCATCAACATATGGGCAGTAACAGCTTGGGATGAGCACAGGTTTCATTAGAGCATCAAGGCAGGATACATAAACTTAGCTAGGGAAAGATGACGAAACAGAGGTTGGGTATCAGTAGTGTGCATAGCCTGCATATAGGGGGTCTAGTGCCAGGCCTGGGAGGTATGTCCATCATGCATTACAAATTCTTCTGCTCAGTTTGATCATTAGTTCATCCCTCTAGCCCTTAGAACTTGAACCACATCTGTTATTAGTTCAATCCTTTATACTGAAAGGAAGGAGTGCCCACATGAACCAGCATAGAAAACTCAGGGAACCCATTTACTTGAACCCTTGTGCTTTCAGTCATATGGATACTATGGTTACACATATGCCAGGCATTTAGTATGCATCTGAAGAACATGGTAGAAGGATAGTATTTGTAACATGCCTTTAACCTTCAAAATCCAGCCACCTATTATTAAGTCACAACACCTCAAGTCAGCCTTGGTATAATTCACCCTGCCCCTAATAGTAGGTTCAATCCACTGACCTAAAATATCAGCCTGAAATGGACTCCTCTCTAGGCTTCATAGCAGTAGGTAGAGAAGAGCCATTCCGGTAGGAATGGGGGTATTCCAGGGCCACATGTAATAGGCCATGATAGAAGGGTCGACCTTATAAGAGCTAGGGTACAAATTGTATCATGGACCTGTACTAAAGTATCAGGCTCTAAAGGTCTAGTATCCAAGAAAGAATGACCCTTTAGGGAAGTACAACCTTAATCCAATATGCAATTAGATGATATATTATTTTACCCACCCTTGGTGCAATGCTACATCTCATGACCCATTGGACAAATAGACACACACTTGAATCTTTATGACAACAGGATATTAGGATAGCCTAAGCTTGCCAATAATACAGACCTGGATAGCAACAGTAGGACACAAGTATCCCTATACAATAATACCAGACATGAGGCTTAGGGTTAGCACTAGTATAATAAACTCCAGACCATTAAGGTTACTAAGTGTAAGGGTAATGCGTAATAGTTAAATAGACTCATTGATTGATTTCATCTGTTGATTAGAAATTGATTTATAATATAGGTTTGTTGGATTTCGGACTCAACACTTGATTCGTACCACTAGCTCAGGGCAGGCAAGTGCACTCTCTGTTTGTTTCCAATTCTTATAGTCTTGTTCAGTACATATTATACATATGCCCCTTGCTTGATGACACGGTAGACACACGAGGTAGTATCATGGACCCCATTTATCATGTTCTTGTCTTACTTTTATTATTGTACTTCATGACTTGTCTGGGCCCATGTATACTGGTCAGGACGGGAAAATATCTTAGTAGACATGTGAACTTTCCATTCTATCCCAATATGTCTAATATTGACTGATAGCAGCTGCACATGACACGTGCATGGTGTCGTATTTATGCCTTAGTCGTTCACATGTCGAAAAGGGTATTTCAACATACTTAGATAGTTGTCTTTATTATTTCTTCACATTTAACCATTTGACATGTCACTATGCTATTGCATTCTTTCTAGTTGACATATTACATCCTGTGATTTATGCTTTCATTCTAGATATACTCTATCATTAGCTTACCTTTTAGTTTGTTTCCACATATGCTATCTCCATGCACTGTCAAATCTATTATGATGCGGATAGCTTTCCAGTTTGTGTGCTTGTTCCATTTCTGACTGGATAATCAACATTTTTAGGTGATGAGTTAGATGATTTCTGTACTACGTATTATGAGCATACTGCATATCCTGATTTTGGTACACAGGGTGAACTGGAGGCTGCCTACACAGAGTTACCTGCTACCGATGATTTTAGGAGATTTATGTAGTATTCTCATAGACTGGATTAGTTTGACATTTCAGATTGTTATTTCCTTTTTGTGACTCATGAGATGGTTTGTGACTGTTGTTTAGTACATTCGTCTTTGGAGACTGTGTCATTTTAAACTCTTGATCTATATTAGAGCTTGTCAGATTCATTTATCCTCCTCTCCAAATTGTGACAACTTATATGATTCATCTTGTTTTCGAACTATTCTGTGATGTGGTTTAAATTGTACAAATACATAAAAATTGCATGGTTGTTTTATAAATGTGGATATGACTAGACAGCGTACTACCGCCGACTCTGTGGCGTAGGCTGGACGTACCCATGGCTCCTGCCAGATACTAGGTGCGGATCGTGACACGTTTTTATGGTGGCCCATGCAGGTCGGTTTTCGCAAAAATAGCAAAACTCGTAGTAGTTCTCAACTTAGATGTACTACTGCAGGCCTACGAATAAGACTAGAATTAACGACCATCTCCACATGTCTAAAATCGTTATTGGAATTCTACATTTGATCTTAATTATTTCTTTGATCTGCATCCTGTTTGAATCTTCATACCAACTAACGATTTTACTTTTGTGGCAGACAGATGGATTCTCAAGGCAGGAATACCGCTTCCTCGAACACCCCAACAAACGTTGGCAGGTCTTCTACGAATGGAATCCCACCGACTCACGGAGGCCGCTTCACCTACCTAGGCGAGACGCCCCAGCCGTAGACTTCAAGATTTCGCTGTGATGAGATTCCACCACCTCTCCAGTTCCCTTCGCCGACTCCGCCACCAGCACAGTTTCCTCCACCAGCGCCCTTCCAGCAGTCAGCACCCATTCAGCATCCGGCACCAGTCCTGCCTCCAGCACCTGTGCTGGACAATGCCACGCTCCTCGATATTTTCCAGCAGCTCATCACATCCAAGACGAGGTAGGCCGATATCTTCTGCGATACACTGAAGGAGGCTCTTCAGACTAGAGAGGCTCCTCCGCTGCGCCAAGGAACTTCCAAGAATTTTATGGACCTTACACCCAGGGAATTCAAAGGAACAGAAGGGATCCTCTACGTAGACGACTGGTTGGAGAACATGGATTGCAATCTCTGGATGGCTCGGATTCCGGAAGACAAGAAGGTCGAGACAGCCAGCATACAGCTCTACGATATCGCTTGCATGTGGTACAGAGATGAGCCCCGATTCACCACACCAGACGTGACCTGGGAAGAATTTAAGAAACTGTTCAAGTCGAAGTTCTACCCAGACGCAGCCAAAGAGGAGTTAGAGAACGAGTTCGAGAGCCTGGAGCAGGACAATCTCTCCATCGACGAGTACTCCGTCGAGTTCTTCCGCGTTAGTCACTTCGCAGATGCCTTGACCCCTGCAGCCAAGGCCAAGAAGTTTAGGAAGGGGCTATCCCATGAGATCCGTATAGCCATCGCCACCAGCCAAGCCACCACGTACGAGAGGATCTTGAAGGTCGCACAGGACGTGGAGAAGGAACAGAAGCGCAAGCAGAAAAGAGATAGAGACACATACGGAGGGGGCAACGGCCAGTCCAGCTCGGCAAAGAGGTCCAATGTTCCTGGGAAGACCATGACACAGCAGCAGCCATAGCCCCGTTTCCAGCAGCAGTACCAGCCTACAGCCAAAGCCCCTACCTTCCAGCAGAACCAGTCCAGAAAGACGACTCCCACCTGCGGCCACTGCAGGAAGCCGGGACATATATGGAAGGTATACAGAAGACGACTTGGAGTATGCCTATTTTGTGGTACAAGTGCACATCAGATAAGGGAGTGTCCAGCGGCGCAGAGTCATGCAGCACAGAGGGTAGCACCTGCCCTTGGAGCACCGACGAAGCCCACGATACCCCAGCAGCAGAGAGGGCCCCTGCCCACACAGCAGCAGTGCTTCGTCCAGCACCAGCAGCAGTACAGAGCTTATGCCATGGCAGTCGTGGAGACCCTAGCATCTCCTGATGTGATAGCAGGTTCTGTTTTTCTTGAGTCTTTTTCAGCTATTGTTTTATTCGATTCTGACGCCAGTCATAGCTTCATATCTACAGCTTTTATTTTTAGACATAGTATTGTATCTGAGCCTTTAGACTGCACCTATAAAATCTCGACTGGCGGAGGCATCATCTTGGTGAAGGATGTTTGCGTCCGTCGTCGCATTACCATATGAGGCCGGGAAATACGCGCTAGTTTACTCATAATGCCACTCCTGAGCTTTGATATAGTGCTCGGCATGGACTGGTTGAGTAAACACTTTGCCAACATTGATTGTCACCGCGGATGTGTTGTGTAACGCCCCAGTCCCAAAATACGTAGGACTAGGAACATCGACATGCCAGCTGTATACATATGAAGTACACTCCAATATATGGAAACCTTGTATGTATACATAAGCTATAAAATGCAGTAGAACCATAATAACTAAATCTCATCCACTAAATAAATAAATAATATAAAAGCAACTTTGAATTTGTCATGTATACAATCGTTGGACGGAGACAAGGTTCACTACCAACTATCTCAAATAAAATGTAGAAGAAGTGATCAGTAAAATAACGAGACGAACCAAGCACAATCGTCTTCGAAAGAATGGAGAAGATCACGGCCTTGGCTAGAACACCTGCAATATCACATAAGCACACACACCTGGAGAGATAACCAGGTCCTCAGAGGGACGTAACAAGATACAAGAAGAACATGCCATTATAACTGCATAAGTAAAAATACTATAAACTACAATACAACAGGGTTCCTAACCATCTAAGTGATATGCACTTTGAGGACAACGTTCTACGCAGGGGCTGTAACCGATTCACGCAAGCAAGTAATAAAGAGTGGCCGTCAAGTAGCGCTCATCCGAGACACTATCGGCCGGGCAGCACGTAGTGCTCATTCGAGTCACTATCACCCATAATGTGTGTAAAAAGTAAATGTAGTCCCTACGCTAGTAGCTGTCCCCTCCCCCCAAATGATACTGTACATGCATCGTAACCACGATACACCAACACGTGTCATTTCTACCATACGATTTTATAATAGATAACTGTCAAGTCTTCTAACATGCATCTATTGACAGTTATTCCTACGCAAGTGCACGAGTGATCAGCCAACACGCAAGTGACCACTACATGATACTCACAACTCACACACAACTCGTGATACAATCGTGACAAAGTCATTGACATGCACTCTATTGACGGCAATCTCTTAACTCTAGGTCCACAAGCAAAAGAAAATAATAAACAAGGAATATAGATACAATAAACGAAATAAAATGCAACTAAATGTAAGCAGTAAAGATGGCAAGGTATCTCGCCTGGTGGTGCAAAATGGCAAGTCCAGGAAATCACAATGTCAGCCAAGAAACGTCACAATCTCCAAACAACTTCGGACGCTGAAACAAACATAAAAAATGTACTCGTTGTAAAAGATATACCTAGGAAATGCCTGTCCAAAAGTTAAATTCTGAAACAGGAGCAAAATCGTAATTTCGGGTCAAAACGATGTCCGCCGTTGGACCCGCCTTGCACCGAAATGCGCGTCAGAACCTACGATCTCTAAAGTCGTCAAACTACATGTCTACGGATTTGTTTTGATAAGACAAACCCAAAGGTATGTCCAATTTTGGATTCCGGTGGGTTGTGCACAAAATCGCCCGTTGAGCGGGATTGTGGGTCCGCCAAAATAGCGTCCCGATCAACGGTCTCAGAATCGGACCAAACTTGGCTCACAGGACCAGAAAAATATTTCGAGTCCAATGGCGCAAGTTTCATCGCGATATAATGAGTGTGCACAAAGTTGTGACTTAATTTGTAAAGGGTCGATACGGGGGTATCTCGACGGATACGCACTGATTTCGTCGCGCACATGCAACAAAATCGGGTTCCGTCAGTTCCCACACGTCGATAACATCCATACGCGCCTTTCGATGCATATAGTACGCGACCATGTCGTCTGGTTTGTCGGGACGCACGCCATATCGGGTGTTTTTCCACTTTTTGAAAACAGAATTTACAATTTTTCGTGAAACTTTAACAACGGGTAACTTTCTACATACTAGATGAAAAGTGAATCCAGAAGGTGCGTTGCAATCTCGGTTATGTTGTCTTTGACTGACTTTAATTAGTTTTTAAGAAAGTTTAATGGACAGCGAGAAAAGTGTCCGACAAGTTGGTGTTTTAAAACAGTTTTTAATATTCAGAAAAGTGGGTTTTTCTCCAACTTCGTCTCGATTTTTCGATCAAGTTGGATGGCCATGTTGAAATCCACCTAGGGGATCCCAAAGAGGATCATGTGGGCTTTCTACACGAATTTACGGAATCAAAAACGAACAAGAATTGACAGAGAAATTGATCGGAGAAGTGGGATACCTTAAAGTAGGAAACTGTTGTGGGGGTTTGTTGTTGTTATCGCCGTGGCGACCGGGAGACGGGGCTGTTGTCGCTCCGGCGAGACTGGCACACACGCCGAGGCAAGAAAGGAGGAGGTAGGAGAGAGGAGGAAGAAGGTGGAAGAAGATTAGGGTTTTTCATTAGAGAGTTAAATACGTGTATATATATATGTAAAGGGGATGGGGGGTTCGGCCAAAACAACTTACTGCTACTGCTGTGTTCCTTTATGGGCGCTACTGTTGTTTCTTAGCTAAGTGGTCGGTTCCCCCTTTGTGGGGCCGACCACTATATATATATATATATATATATATATATATATATATATATATATATATATATATATATATATATATATATATATATATATATATACACCAAAAAATCTATTTAAAATCCAAATACCATTTAAAAGTCAACTATCCAATTATTTAATATATTTGAGCATATCTACATATATATATATAAATTCAATCCTTAATAAATCAACTCAAATAATAATAATATTTAAATAGAAAAACATGTTTATTAAAAATAACTTTAATAATAATAATTTTATAAAATCGTCCCAATGGGTGAACTCATACCGTACACCCTCATCCGGGTCCAAAAATTGTAAAATTTTATAAAATATTATTTTATTAATAAAATATAGATTTTTGTACCCAAAGTCAATAAATATTCAACAAGTTCTAAAAATAATTTAAAAATATTTGTACATACACAAAATATTCCTATATGGCCACCTTAGTCACTCCACATGCTCACATGGGCTTAAAATTTTGTTCGGGCCCTGTTCGGACTGAATTGACCAAACCGGATCATCAAAAAATAAATAAAACCATAAATTGTATAAATTTATTTTTTAAGTCTAATAAAATAATAAAAAAATAATTTAAAAATAGGAAGTTTTACATCCTACCCAACTTACAAGAATTTTGTCCTCGAAATTTAGGATTTATAGAATAGATAGGATTGAGGGATAGGAAGAGTTCGTCAATACCAAAATGCAATTAAATTTTGGAGAAGGCGATAAAACGACGTTCAACACCACCATGCAATAGAAAATTGTGGAGTTGATATATACAAAAATATATCATGGTTATGGAATTGAATAAGGGTTGCCAGTGAAGATAGCAAAATTTCGATAATCCAAATTAGAGAGTAATAAGGGATTGAGTAGATCAAAGAAAATAATTAGACGTTTGGGAGATATGGTTCCTTGAGAGAAAATTGGATACTAATCGTCTTGGTCGAGGGTTTGATTAAGTGATGATTAGAATCACCTTCGAGTGCTCAAGAATAATTGGGAGGACACGATAACAATTTTAGGGTTAAGAAACGAGGAGTAGTTAAAGACGAGGATACAGCCACATGAGTCGGTCGGTGGCTATCTACATCTGTGTATAAATAACTGATAGGACAACAAAAGATGATATCTTGTGTCTATCTATCAAGTACAGTGTCTGGTCTTTCTAAAGTAAGTAAAGTCAACAACAATAAAGTGTTCAAAGGCGATGCTATTGAGTACGAAATACGAGGTTCGTAGGTGACGAAAATAATTCAAATGAGAGTTGTCAAAGCTGTCGCGGAAGAGACTCTAAGGCAAGTTTACTATGTCTCCATCCACGTAGAATAATATGTGATAAGCGAACCAAAGTGCAATAGGTTGATCAGACAATCATGCACCGGTTCTGATTAGACAATATGTTAGTGGGTGCACCCAATAAAATATGTCATGATCAAGCTCAAAAAAGATAAGCTTGCAAAACCAAGGCTAATTTAGCAGCATCAGGTTGTTGAAATATAAGTAAGGGAGGTAATATCGAAGGAATTTTAAATAGTCCAAGATCTTTTTAAAATCAAGTATTGCCCAAAATTTGGGCCTATACAGTTGTCCTAGTGTTTATGGCTTGATAAACTAGATAAGGTAGGATCCTCAGGATTTTTATAGTCTGAGTGAACTTACCAATGTGGGTCATAGGAAAAAAAAGTTGTTAGGTAGGGAGGTATTCTACCCAACTTACAAGAATTAAACTAGTGGTGTGATGAGACCATGGGTCAAGCAACCAAGATAAAGTACAAGTTAGGCATTTTAAGAAATCAAATAGAACACAATCACATATTGGGTCGAAAGAATTGAGTCGAGGTTGAATCCCTATCCGTGGTCGAAAAATATATCGGTATCATGGTAAAGATTATAGTTTGGCCATTTTGACCATAAAGTCATATCAAGAAATAGAGTACAAGAAAACGTGTTTTAGTGGGACATAATATATCTACATGAAGGTGGGCTTGTCTAGGACTTACATATGAAATTTGTTGGGAGGAAAAGTGTAGTATTGTACTCCAAATATACAAGTCACGGTAGGGGACGCCAGAAGATCAAAAATAGAATGTGGGAGTACACGAGGTGATAATTAATGCACAACAATAAGGAAGATCAAGTTAAAGTACGAAATAAAATTAATTAGAGAATCCCATAAAAATAATTTAGGAACACAATTCCGGAGAGAAGATAGTCTCCTAGATGAATACAGTTAAGGAACCATTAACTCATTATTCAATTTACAAATGGGTTGGAAGGTCGCAATTAAAAGATCTAGAATTGAAGGAAGGTAGAGTAAGTCGAGGTGGTAATACAGTCACATAGCTGGGTAGATGACTAACAATACTTGTGTATATACTACTATCATGGTCATGAATGACATGGCAATTAGTGTGGAATACTCAGTAGGGTTATCTTGGGGCCTACCATTAAAATTTTAACTCAAGTTTTCTCCAAAAGTTTTAAAAATAAACTTTCAAAAATATACCACCAAAATTTGTATTCACTCCAAGCCGTTCAAATTCATCATAAAAATTTAAATCACTTTCTTTAATCTCAAAGCAAAATTTTATCACGTTACTACTAACCTTTTCCAAAATTAACGTTTAAATTCAACTATTTAACTCAAGAGTTCATAATTTACGAATCCATAAAAATTTCATAATCAATCAAAATTTAACACTCTAAAATTTTCTAATAACTCATAATAAAACTCTTAGCATATTAAAAGCAATCTCAAAAAATTTAGCTCAATGCTCTCATCAATTTTAACTTCTATTCATGCAAAATTATTCCAACAAAGCCACCACTTTTAAATGGTAACTTCCTTTAATCAATCAAAATAACTTTCCATCACATCCTTCGAAATTCTCCCAAAATTTTAATATTAGCAATCCCTCATTAAAATAAATTTTCAAATAATCTGATCAGTCAAAATTTTTTTTTACCAAAAATCTAATTGGATTTGTAAATCCTCAATCATAGGACACCATTTAAAATAAAAATTTCTCAAAAATCGTTTTCAGAACTTTCAAATATTTTAAACCAAAATTTACCGTCATTACTTCCACTTAAAAATCAAAATTTACTAAACACGAAATCGCAAGTTGTACAACACAAATTTAAATAATTCCTATGGTCATTTTTAAAAGCTAAGATCATTTTCAACCAAATTTATAGCTGTTCATAGGTGTATAACTATAATACAATAAATCATAAATATGAAAACTCGAAAATCAAATAAATTTTATATTTGTTCAAAGATGTATATCTATCACCCAAAACTTATAAATATCACAACTCGAAAAGCAAATCAATTTTATATTTGTGCAAGGATGTACAACTATAACCCAATAAATCATAAATATCAAATCTTAAAAATCAATCAATTTCTTAAACCAAGTATAAAATTTTATAAATCCTCTGGTATTTACTATTTAGAAATCTTAAGGTTAAAACTTTCCTTGGTAATATCCTACTTTACCAATTACTAATCATTAAATCACACTAAAAAGCCTTTTTAACTCAATTAGAGTCTTGAATGTATTCCAATTGCCAATATAACCATTCTAGCCATATGTGTTTGACCTATGAGCATATACTAGTGTAGTCATCTTCTTAGTTGACACTAAGTACGAAAATAAGAATCAACGGTAGAAAGGAATCAAGCAAGATGCAATTCAAGGAAGTCGATCGAGAGTTCGGAATGTGAAGCCAAGGGAAGAAGTCAAGCTGTATGGATGAGATTCCTAGATTCTAATCCTATGTTGCAGGTTCACATCGGTACAGTAACGTAACCGAAGTGAAAAACTCGACCTGTATGGGCCACCACAAAAACATGTAACGCCCCAGTCCCAAAATACGTAGGACTAGGTACATCGATGTAACACCCAGTTTCTAAAATGAGGATAATTTTGAAATTTTGTATTTTAATTTATTTACTTATGATATTTAAATGATAATATGATTTTTGGTAATTTTTAATCATTTTAAAACTATTTAAATTATGACTTATGATTTTGGGGATTGACTAGTGTAACCTTAGAGCCTAGCCATGTGATTAGGATGTTTAACTATTACATTTTAGTCTAGAGGGTATTTTGGTCATTTTAGAATTTATTTGAATTTATTGTGATTTATGAGAATTTATGTGAATTTAATATTAATTAAATATTGCTATGTGTTATGTTAGTCTTGACTAGTTGAGACTTTGTAGACTAACCTAGATGGGTCATAACTAATTTAGTGAGCCACTTTGACAATTAGATGGTTTTGGTTAAGGGGTTAAGTCAAGTATAGTTATGGTTAAGTGATTTGCAAGAGACTAGGAAAGAACCCTTTGTTCTAGGCCATCCATTTCCCTTGATTCATTCCTAGCCATAGGATGAAACCTAAAAACCCTAACCCTAACTATTATGACCAGCCAAGACCCCCCTTGCCTATATAATGTCTTCATAGGGATTTGTGCCTCTTTCTTTATTAGTTCTTCATTTTCCTAAGGAATAGGTAAGCCTTCATTTAATTTTCTTTCTAGTTTAATCAATAGGACTCCTTTTTGAGTGAGAATTCTTCTATTATGATCTAATTAATGTTCTCTTGCTGATGGTGGAGTCCAATCACATATTTGAATCGATTTGATTGATTGGGTGGCTTGTGGAGATTCCCTCATTGAAGAGTTTTTTGTGTTGGAGAACACCATAGGTAAAATCCTAATCCACCCATTAATTTAGTTTTAATTGCATGAATGCCTAGCCCTAAGTGTCCTGGTCCTGTAGGAATAGGATTTGTGGAATTTGGTGTCCTGTACGTGTTCGTATCGGACACGCATCAGTGATGGCTATAGGTGTTCGACGAAATATCCCAATAGGCATTTTGATTCGTTTTTGTAGAAGTTTTTGAATAGGAAGGATTGTTTTGATGTGGCTTGTGTGTTTCTAGTGTACTGAGAGTGTATCGAGTTCGTGTCGTGTCGCTTTGACACTCGTGCACACGTTATGGACACGCGCGTACGCTGCTACAGTTCTCCCCTGCTACTCGGGGGCTGTAGCGGACACGATACGTGACCATATGACACAAGACTCGACACGTACCATGGGCAGTGACTGACACGCCATGTGTCAAGTCTCACGTGTCCACGTGGCGTGTCGAAGGAGAAATCGATCGTACACGGGTTTTACACTGTTCTGCGCACAGTTTAATTAAGCCACTGTTACGGCCTTATATCTTTGGACACGACACGCTAAGACCCAAAACAGGGTGACACACACCTAGATGGACACTAGGCGTACCCACTGACACAAGCACGAGATTTAGTTTGGGCTGTGTCGGGTGCACGACACACGTGCACCTGTGCACGACGCAGTGCCTATTTGAATGTTTTAGTGTGTCTGTCTTGGGCAATTTCGTTTTGGACACGGCTGTGTCCTCGTGGTGGACACTTGACACTTCCAGAGACACCTTCACCCATAGTATTTACATTACCAACCAATAAATTGGCAATTTAGTTTGAATTATGAATCAATTTCCAAATTCCCTAAAAATCTGATACATGCTCTATTTTCATGTATTTTTTTCCAGTTTTCAATTGGGATTTTGCAATCATTTTTAGCTAGTTTAAATGTTATTAGATTACTGTTTAAGACCCTATTATGTTGTGTCTATGCATGTACTACTTGGGTTTCAATTTTTGTGTGAATTGGTTGGAAAGGGAAATCGAAATGGGTGTATGAAATACTGACAGTCTGATACAAGGTTTCAATTACTGTTTTATTTTCCAGTTTTCAATATTGAATTTTGACATACTTTTCAGTTAGTTTTATACTGTCAATCACATGTTTAAATCCCTAAAGTTGTTTACCTATATATAATCTTCATGTATGCTAATTTTGGGGTTGATTGGATATGTTTTGGCTCAAAAATCTGAGACTGAGAACCCCATAACCTGTGTGTTTCCTGCACCTATACACTCATTCATGAATACCCCAAAATTTCCTGAGTTTAATTCCTGTCTAACCCGATTTCTAAATGATTAATTTTATGTGGATCCATGTACATATGTAATAGACTATTATAAAGTTGATTTTTGACTAGTATAGGTTTTAGATTTTGAATTGGAATTTGAGCAATGGCATGGACTGTTAATGTGACTGATACATGTACATTCAGTTTGATTGATCTTCATTCTTTAAAAACTGATTTATGATGCATTCAGTTTTGATTGTTTCCTTTCATTTCAAATTAAAACTGAAATTTGATACTTAGATTCAATGTTGATCCAAATCACATGTTGCAAGTTCATTGTTAGATCATGTTAAGTGGATTCGAATTGGGGATGGGCTGTTAACTGTCAATGTTTGTTCTCACTTATTGAACTATGTTTTATTCCAGTTTTCCAAACCTGAGAACAAGGTTTAATAGGTTAATGTGAAATTTCCAGTTGGTTTCAATGGGATGTTCATTGCCTGTCAATACCACTCTATGTATATAGTTCACATGTGAACATCACACTGTTTTCCCAATGTCTACCACACTGTTTCCAGTACACAGTTTTTCCTATTCTCCAATTGCACACACAAACTAAAACTCTGTTAAGACACTCTTGCACACACATATGCATTGTATTGTTTTCCCTTCTCTGTTTTCACCAATACACTGATTCCTGAGAGCCATATTGGTTCACTTAACCACATACACATTTCACTTAAACTGAAATCTGTGATACATATGTTGCACACAGCCCCCCTCACATGTTCACTCACACACACACTTCTAAACCTGTAATTGACACTTATACATACACTCTTCTCTATTGATTTTCTGAATAGTCTACACACACATGTAGGCACACACATACACATGCCATTACCCTACCATTCTATATATATATATATATATATATATATATATATATATATATATATATATATATATATATATATATATATATATATATATATATATATATATATATATATTGTGGGGTGAAAATATATATATATATATATATATATATATATATATATATATATGTGGGGTGATAGTTATACTAGCCTTTGTATAAAGTGTAGTGGGTTGTGAGGTAGGATCTCATTAGCCATGTGTATTTGGCCCATGGCCTAGGTAGTTGGCCATGGCATGTGGTGGATACACTTGTGAATCACTAGGCTAGGTGATTTGTGTAGTATCTAGTTAGTTGACCTAGAATTGACTGGTTAAGCCTAGAATTGACCAATCTAGACTAGTTTGACCAAATTTAACCTCGTTGACCTAGTTTGACTTATTTAGACTAGAACTGACCTAGTTGACTGTTAGAGTCGACTAGAGTTGACCAAATGTTGACTTTAGCCTAGATTGACCCCAAACTTCATGTAGATGTATTGTAGCAGTCTATTTCCTTATTTTAGACTTGTTGTGACTTGTACTGTTCTATAGGAGACAGACACCACCCCTCGGATAGTATATTCTCTTCGGACGTTCAGGATACCAGGCGAGTACATTCTCTGATCATTTCATATCCTGTTTAGAATTATTTTTCTGCTTTAAATTACTTTACTTGATACTGTCACGTTGGTCACATGGATTGGTACTATATGGATCTTTTCATGAGATGTTATCCCCCTCGGGAGCATCGGATACTGCATGTTTTGTGCGTTTCACGAATCATCACGTATCTCTATGCTTCCTCTGATTCACGAATCGCTTGTGACACATGTACTCTCATGTTCACAGAGCCATCATGAATCGCCTTCATATATCACTCATTTTATGAGCCATGTGAAGTTTCACGAATCTTAACATAACTTGAACAGATCTTTGTGTATTGATTGGGGATGGGGGAGTAGAAATAGACATGTGAATATTATCCAATTAGCTGTAGTCATGAATCACTCTCTTAGCTGTAGTCATGAATCTCCTATGCCATTCACAAGTTTATATTTTACTTTGACTCACTAGTCACTATTAGTTCTCTATGTATAGTAGATATTTCTATTACAGTTCTCTCTCTGTTTATATACTGTATTTCTTCAGTTCATGTATCTTACTTTACTGCATGATTATATTTTCTAACCTGCTATGATCTGTTGAGATGTACTGTACTCGCTCCTGTCCTGACTGGACCTGTTGAAAATATTACAGAGGATGAGGAGGAGGCCCTATGTACCACCTATTACGGAGCAGGCTTAGACGACACCTGCGACCTGGTTCCTCTGGAGGACCCAGCTGCAGTACAGGATGCTACTCCCTTAGTCTAGGCTAGATAGCTAGGCTTTAGTTTTCTTTCAGCATTGTTATTTGACTTTCAGTTGTTCTTCTGAGATGTTGTATATATTAGAGATTTGTATTGAACTGGATGTTCTTGAGTTGTTATCTTAGACACTTAGATTTTCTCCCTCTTAATTGTATTACATTGTGCTTTTGATCTCTCTATCTACCTTTACTATTATGTATCTGCCTTAGATGTGATTGAGACAGTTCTGTTATGTCACCTCCATTCGGAGTGTATATACTGTACAAGTACCTTTATATTGTTAGATGATTGACCTAGGACAGTGTTCTACCACCGACACTGCGGCGTAGGCTTGGCGTTGTTACGTTCTCGTACCCTCACAGTGGGTGCGGGTCGTGACAATCGACATGCCAGCTGTATACATACGAAGTACACTCCAATATATGAAAACCTTGTATGTATACAAAAGCTGTAAAATGTAGTAGAACCATAATAACTAAATCACATCCACTAAATAAATAAATGATATAAAAGCAACTTTGAATTTGTCATGTATACAATCGTTGGGCGGAGACAAGGTCCACTACCAACTATCGCAAATAAAATGTACAAGAAGTGATCGGTAAAATAACGAGACGAACCAAGCACAATCGTCTTCGAAAGAATGGAGAAGATCACGGCCTTGGCTAGAACACATGCAATATCACAGAAGCACACACACCTGGAGAGATAACCAGGTCCTCAGAGGGACATAACAAGATACAGGAAGAACATGCCATTATAACTGCATAAGTAAAAATACTATAAACAACAACACAACAGGGTTCCTAACCATCTATGTGATATGCACTTTGAGGACAACGTTCTATGCAGGGGCTGTAACGGATTCACGCAAGCAAGTAATAAAGAGTGGCCGTCAAGTAGCGCTCATCCGAGACACTATCGGTCGGGAAGCACGTAGTGCTCATCCGAGTCACTATCACCCATAATATGTGTAAAAAATAAATGTAGCCCCTACGCTAGTAGCTGTCCCCTTCCCCCAAATGATACTGTACATGCATCGTAACCACGATACACCAACACGTGTTGTTTCTACCACACGGTTTTATAATAGATAACTGTCAAGTCTTCTAACATGCATCTATTGACAGTTATTCCTACGCATGCGCACGGGTGATCAGCCAACACGCAAGTGACCACTATATGATACTCACAACTCACACACAACTCGTGATACAATCGTGACAAAGTCAATGACATGCACTCTATTGACGGCAGTCTCTTAACTCTAGGTCCACAAGCAAAAGAAAAAAAATAAACAAGAAATATAGATACAATAAATGAAATAAAATGCAACTAAATGTAAGCAGTAAAGATGG
>JANAVB010005200.1:1449552-1491251 GCA_029216955.1 Iris pallida
AACCCCAGTAGCAAGCAGAGACTTTTTGTCATATTTTTACTCTTATTACTGGTTCCAATTTCTCATATCGTGCTTCCTTACGGTACTTGCTATTAGAGGTCTAACCTCTCTGGTTTTGCATGGCCAGATTTAGAGCCAGTTCTCGAGGACTCAGCTTACTTCCACCTCCAAGATGGTCAATACTAGAGGAATGATCGCCGGAGGACACGAGTGGGTCCCTTGCTTCCCTCTTCGTTTTACTATTTACTTCACTTTTGCCGTTTGGCACCGACATGTTAGTCGGATTGTTTTATACTTACTTTTGCATAATTGTAACTAAGTCAGACTGCAGATGATAACAATTGTGTATACCTTATTATATCCTCTGGCTATGTTTTGTAAAGCCAGATCTCAAAGAACATTTCGACCAAGCATTTGGGATGCCTAACTGCTTTATCTTACATGTTCTCTATTTACTTCTTCTTGTTTGAATGATTGAGACAATAGATGTTGAGTAATCCTAGTAAGACTTTCATGTAGTATGCACCCCCTCGTCTTTTAGACAGCATTGATCGTATTATACGGTATTCATCTACCCGTAATATGTAGCTGGCTGAGTCGTTCCTCTGCTCTCCGGTATTCTAGGGTGTTTTCAATTTATAGGGTGTCTCAATCACACATGTTTCCTCTTGATCTCCTGATTCGTTACTCTCGACTCCAGCTTGACATTTCGAAATCCTTTGACTTCATTGATCTTTTCTGTCCGATCGTTTGATTGTTCTCTTCTCCCTTTTCTTAGGGGACTTCGTCCGCATCTGCCAGGACTGGACAACAACAACAAGGGCAACACGGATAACTTGACTATGTTGGTCAGCAATAAGGGCCAGTACTATCTCAAGAGACAATCCAAGAAGAAGTGATAGTAGAACCAGCAGTTGGACCGCAGTATTCGGAGGTTCCAACACCACCAATAGTTCCACCTACCCCTGTGGAAGTGGACACACCAGCCCTTCTGGAGATCATAAGAGGGATGATGGCTACTCAGCAACATCAGATGTTGGCCCAGCAATGCATGCACACTCAGTTGCAAGAGCAGAATGTACTACTCAACCAAGGATTGCAGACGGCTTTGGAAAGAGGGGTGAGGACAGATTCAGGAGCCTCAACCAAATTTTGCAAGTACAACCCCCGTCGTTTCGAGGGCACGAAAGATGCCATTTTAGCAGATGCATGGCTTAAGGATATTGAGGCTATTCTGGCAGCAGCTAAAGTTCCGACAGAAGAACGTGTGGATCTAGTGAAGTTGTTACTTCAGGACCTCGTACGTGATTGGTGGAAATCAGAAGAAGTGGGCCTCAGACGTCCTGTTGCTTGGGACTATTTTACTGCAAGATTCAAGACGAAGTACTATAGAGTTATGGCACAGTTTGAGCTGCAGCAGAAGTTTATCAACCTCAAGCAGACCGACAAGACAGTGGATGCTTATGCAGCAGAGTTTTGCAGACTGAGTAGGTTCACCCCAGAGATGGTAGCAACGGAGAGCCAGAGGGCTATGAGATTTCAGCAAGGGTTTCATCTTGAACTCTTACAATTGATAGAGGGGTATAACTACCAGACTTTCGATGAGGTATTGACGGCAACCCGGAGGCATGAGATCACCATTCAGAGGATCACAGCAAGGACTGGAGGTCAGAAGAGATCTCACAATCAGATTGAAGGAGGAGGGAGAGTAGTGCCCCGAGTTACACCATCTCCTGGCATTCGTATTCACGATGTGGCAATGCGAGGGCCAGCACCACCAGCAAGGAAACATCAACAGAGGAAGAACCAGCAACCCCTAATGGGTTGCACTTATTGTGGGAAGGTAGGGCACACTAGTGATGTGTGTCGGACATTGAACGGACAGTGTCTGATATGTGAAAGTTCAGATCATCGGGTTTCCATCTGTCCTATGAATTCGAGGTTAGGAGGACCAGCACAACAATTTCTTGCTCTGCCAGTTCCAGGGGCAGGCCAGTATCGAGGACCAGCGGTGGCAGTGAGACCGTTGGCACAACGTCCGTTGATGTCACAGGCTCAGATGTTTCAGCCGCAGGGACCGCCGATGTAGCAGCAACAACATAGACCACCCCAGCATCACCAAGGCAGGGGCCAGCAGCAGTACCAGGCTAGGCCGCAACATGGGATGCAACAAGGAGGTCGAGGGCAGGCATTCAATCTGTCCTTGGAAGAGGCATTGGCATCGAAAGATGTTGTGGCAGGTAACATTCTTGTTGCCTCATATCCCGCAGTAGCATTATTTGATTCGGAATCATCACACTCATTTATATCTGCATAATTTGCGACACGACTAGGAATGGAGTTCGAGGCATTGCCAGAGAGGTTGAATATAATAACTGGTAATAGGCTCATAGGAGTTAGTAGAGTTATTCTAGCGTGTAGTGTTGTAGTGTGCGGGCGTTCCTTACCCGCCAGGTTGATAGAATTTTCTATGAAGAATTTTGACGTCATCTTAGGCATGGACTGGCTGAAAGACAGTTATGCCACAATAGATTATCGTAGAGGGAGTATATCTTTTAATATTCCAGGCATGGGCCAATTTACCCTAGTCAGATCAGTGGCAACCCAACAAGAAGAAGAAGGAATAGCAGCAGCTATGGAAGAAGTTCAAGTTCCGAAGGTAGTTGAAGAGTTCATTGATAATTCCCGAAGAACTTCCAGGTTTACCCCCGATTAGGGATATTGAGTTCAGTATAGAATTGGCACCTGGAACTCGACTGATATCAGATCGAGTTTAAAGGATGGCAGATTCCGAGCAGGCCAAGGTTTATCAACACGTAGAGGAACTGAAGGCGAAGAAGTTTATTCGAGACAACGAATCACCATGGGCAGCACCAGTGGTACTTGTAGGAAAGAATGATGGGTCATCGAGATTGTGCATTGACTACAGAAAGCTTAACGCGGCAACCGTAAAGAATAAGTACCCATTACCTAGAATCAATGACTTGTTTGATCAGTTGAGCAGAGCTAGAGTTTTCTCCAAGATAGATCTTCGGTCAGGGTATCATCAAGTTAGAGTTTGAGAGAAGAATATTTCTAAGACAACATTCAGGTCGAAGTACGGGCATTATGAATTCCTAGTTATGCCGTTCAGTTTGACCAATGCTCCAGCAATATTTATAAATTTGATGAACCACATCTTTATGCCATACTTAGATTATTTTGTCATTGTGTCCTTCGACGACATTCTCGTATACTCAGCTAGTAAAGAAGAGCATGAAGATCACCTCAGAAAAGTGTTACAGGTTCTGAGAGAGAACCAGTTGTACGCCAAGCTCAGCAAGTGTGAGTTTTGGACAGATCGAATTTCATTCTTGGGACACATCATATTAGGAGCTGGAGTAACAGTGGATCCCAAGAAGGTAGAAGTTGTAGAGAGTTGGCCAGTACCCAAGACCGTAGCTGATGTGCGTAGTTTTTTAGGATTGGCAGGATATTACAGAAGGTTCATATCAGACTTTGCAAGACTTTCAGCACCCATGATCCGCTTGACACAGAAGGATGTGCCATTCGTCTGGTCGACAGAATGACATGCATCATTTGAGAATTTAAACCAGAAGTTGATATCGGCACCTATTCTTACATTGCCAGTTGGGCCCAAAGGTTTTACAGTATATTGTGATGCGTCAGGAAAGGGGCTTGGGTGCGTCCTCATGCAACATAGAAAAGTGATAGCGTATGCATCTAGGCAACTTCGAAACCACAAGAAGAATTATCCGACTCATGACTTGGAATTAGCGGCAGTAGTATTTGCTTTGAAGCTATGGAGACATTACTTGTACGGTGATCAAGTGGACATGTACACAGACCACAAAAGTCTGAAGTACATCTTTACTCAGAAGGAACTAAACATGAGGCAGAGAAGATGGTTGGAGTTGATCAAGGATTACGACGTGGAGCTTCAGTATCACCCAGGCAAGGCTAACGTGGTAGCAGATGCTCTTAGCAGGAGAGGCGACACATTTATGTTGACATCACAAAAGCATACCTTAGAAGACCTTCAGGAGATGGGCATCAAGGTTATACTTTCCAGTGATGTAGGAATTCTGGCAAGTCTACGAGTTCAATCTGAGTTGGTAGACAGGATCAAGGCAGCTTTGGCACAGGACCCAAGGATTCAGAAGCTTATGGCAGAATGTGAGTCAGGACTCAGAAAGGAGATAAAAAATTACGAAGATGGTACACTTAGATTTGGATCACGTCTATGTGTGCCTAGTGGAGATATCAAACATGAGATTATGACAGAAGCCTACAGTTCTCAGTATTCTATATACCCTGGAGGGACCAAGATGTACAAGGATATCAAGCAGCACTTCTGGTGGAACGGAATGAAGAGGAAGATAGCTAGATTTATTTCCCGTTGCTTGATATGTCAGCAAGTGAAGGCAGAACAGCAGAGGCCAGCTGGATTATTGCAACCGCTTTCTATTTCGGGATGGAAATGGGAACATATTACAATGGACTTTGTGACCGGTTTACCGAGATCACCAAGTGGTAAAGATGCTATTTGGGTGATAGTGGACCGGCTTACAAAGGTGGCATATTTTCTTTCTTTCAGAGTAGGGCAATCTACAGAAAAGTTGGCAGAGTTGTATATACAACAGATAGTCAGGCAACATGGGATCCCCGTCAGTATTGTGTCAGACAGAGATATCTGCTTTATATCACATTTTTGGAAGAGTCTACATCATAGTCTGGGTACCAAGTTGAGATTTAGTACGGCTTACCATCCACAGACGGACGGACAATCAGAAAGAACAATTCAGACCTTAGAAGATATGTTGCGAGCACACCCTAGATTTTGGAGGATCTTGGGAGAGCCACCTACACTTAGTTGAGTTCTCGTACAACAACAGTTATCAAGCCAGTATCCAGATGGCACCGTTTGAAGCACTATATGGCAAGAAGTATAGGTCACCACTGGCATGGGATGATATCGGGGAAGGAAAGATGCTAGGCCCATAAATGATTGTTCAGACGGTTGAAGTGGTTAAGGAAATTAGAGAGCGACTTCGAGTTCTGCAAGATTGGCATCGACATTGGGCGGACCAGCATCGTAGGCCGCTAAAATTTTCTGTTGGGGACTACGTGTTCTTGCGGATCTCACCTACCCGTGGGGTCATTAGATTTGGCGTTCGCGGAAAGTTGAGTCCACGATACGTGGCCCCATTTGTTATCCTTGATAGGGTAGGCGATGTTGCTTATCGTTTATCCCTTTCATCTTCGTTATGTGAGGTATACGATGTATTTCATGTATCTCAGTTGCGAAGGTATGTATCGGATCCAAGCCATATCCTCGATCATTCTGAACTGGTTGTTGGTACCAACCTGTCTTACGAGAAGCAGCCTGTGTCCATTTTGGACCGAAGAGAGAAGATACTCAAGAACCGAATAATTAGCCTTGTCCATGTTGCTTGGGGTCATCACTTCTTAGGAGAGTCAACGTGAGAACGTGAGGATGATATCCGATCACGGTATCCACACCTATTTGATTGTCTTGATTCCTCATGCTTATCACCCTATGAGTAGAAATTACTTAATGTCGTAGATTGATAATTATAGATATCTTACTTGCTATTTGACATCGTAAAATAGCTGCTTGCTCAATTGCTTGTACTTAGATTAGTCTAGCTCTGATATTTCTGTCATGCTTGGATCTGAAATTCCGAGGAAGAAATTTTTCTAAGGAGGGTAGAGATGTCATTTCCCGTTCCCAGAATACATATTTTTATACGTGTACTGCTTGAATGTATTTATTTAATATTTATCATGCATTTGTTCTGTATTTAAATTCTTCAATTTTGCGCTTATTAATTTTTCTGTATTTTATTTTCTGCTTTTGCTTTAGCTCTTGGTATAGTATGTTCATTAAACCAATTTGGTTTAGCTTGGTTCATCATGATAAGGAGTGGATGGCCTAGATCTTATAGGAGGGAATGGAGGGTGGAGATTTACTTGGGCTTGATATTAATACTACTTTACTTTTCTCTCTCTTTATTACTCTCATTTACTTCTTCTTCAATCTCCATTACTCTTCCACCAACCTAGAGAGCTAGGCAAGTGCCACTTGCTTCTTGATGGATCTCCAATTTTGTTGTTCCATTATCTTCCTTTCGAGATTCTTAGACACTCTAGTACTTAGCATTTTTAATTTCATGGCTCATTACTTGTAGATCTAAGTTTATTATATTTTTGGATTTCTTAGGTTTTGATCTAACTAACCCTGTTATTTTCAAGTTTTGATGGTTCCATGTTGTAGAGAATTTTTTTCTACCCTATTTTAACCTATGGAAGTCCAGATTTGGGCTCGGAATGAAGGATTTAGGGAGCTTGGAAGCAATGGCTTTCCTGGTTCTGTCCTCGGAGAATTAGAAAAGAACAAAACTTTTGCCGCATAGCTTTCATGCGACAAAGTTTCTCCAGCCGCATAAGGATCAGTCCCATGTTGTCGTATGAAACCCCAGCCGCATGAGCTTGAACCCGAGCCACATAGGGCCCAGATCCCCTAGCCGCATAGACCCGATCTTCTCTGGCCGCATGAGACTTTGCATTTTCGGCCGCATGAGACCCAAGCCGCATAAGGCTCAGTTTCTATTGCCGCATAGGACCTGTCTTCCTATTGTCGTATGGGCTTCTGGCCGCATGGCCTTGGCAGCTCTGAGCCGCATGGGACTCGTTTTCCCTCTAGCCACATATGCATGTTCTCCTGGCCGCATAAGAACTCGTTCCCTTCCAGCCGCATGAGCGCATGTTTTCCCAGCCGCATGAGTGCATATTTTTTCAGGCACATGAGCGCATGTTTTCCCAGCCGCATGAGCACATATTTTCCCAGCCATATGAGCGCATGTTTTCCCAGCCGCATGAGCGCATATTTTTCCAGCCGCATGAGCATATTTGTTTTAACCGCATGAGCGTATACTTTTTTCAGCAGCATATGCATATTGTTTCAGCCGCATGGCTTGGGTATTCCGAGCCGCATGAGACCATATTGTCTCAGCCGCATGAACCATATTTTTTTCGACCACATGAACTCTAGCCTATAGTGCCTTTTGGCTGATTCTTGTCCCAGATTGACATTGTTTGATATTGATTGACATTTGATTGATATTGTTTGCCACCTTGACTAATAATTGATCATGCGTTCCTCGTTGGAACTAAGAGACCGACTAGTCGTCTTATTGAATTGAATGAGACACGTTCATGTATAAACCATGAACCATTGTGATCGACTAGTCGATCCAGACATTGGCATATGGACACATGTTGACTTCCATTTTTCTGCAAAAGTAGCATGTGCATCTTACAGTCAAGGCATGATTATTTCGTGGTTAGGATTGATTGTTGTATTACGCTATGTAAGACCTACAACCTAGCCGCACGGGTATCGTTGTAGAGTTGTGCATATCGTACTCTGTACGGAAGTACTCATTCTGAATGACCATGATCCATGACATGGAATTTCAATCAACATAGGGCCTATTAAGTTAAATAAAATAACGATTGTATGGAGAGAATGGATTCCCGAGTTCCTACATGGCAGCCATCTTGGAGACGATTAGTGCCCCGACATGTCGGCTGGTTCCCACAGATACCGTAAATCTGCCACACGGGCGGAGAGCGATATATGCTTATATTATTTATTGTATATTGATGACGGACGTCCCGTTGGGACTCGTCTAATTCATGATTGGCGCAATTGATCGATTGGGTAGACTAACCTTACTTGTACATAGTAAGAACTTTGGAATCCTGTATTACATAAATTCCAGGGTAACTTGGAACTCATAGTAGCAAGCCGTAGTAGTTGCTTGGTCGCTTAAATTGACTTGTCTGTGCACTGTACCTACTCTGTTAACTACTGAGGAGAGCAGAACGTCAGGACATGATGGGTCAACTTCTGTCCTTGTTTGGTTGCGAAGTTGGCTTGAAGTGTCGTGATGTTGTGCGAACCCCAGTAGCAAGCAGAGACTTTTTATCATATTCTTACTCTTATTACTGGTTCCAATTTCTCATATCGTGCTTCCTTGCGGTACTTGCTATTAGAGGTCTAACCTCTCTAGTTTTACATGACCAGATTTAGAGCCAGTTTCCGAGGACTCAGCTTACTTCCACCTCCAAGATGGTCAATACTAGAGGAATGATCGTCGGAGGACATGAGTGGGTCCCTTGCTTCCCTGCTCGTTTTATTATTTACTTCACTTTTGCCGTTTGGCATCGACATGTTAGTCGGATTATTTTATACTTACTTTTACAAAATTGTAACAAAGTCAGACTGCAGCTGATAACAATTGTGTATACCTTGTTATATCCTCTAGCTATGTTTTATAAAGCCAGATCTCAAAGAATATTTGGACCAAGCATTTGGGATGCCTTACTGCTTTATCTTACATGTTCTCTATTTACTGCTCCTTGTTTGAATGACTGAGACAATATATGTTGAGTAACCCTAGTAAGACTTTCATGTAGTATGCACCCCCTCGTCTTTTAGACAGCATTGATCGTATTATACGGTATTCATCTACCCGTAATACGTAGCTAGCTGAGTCGTTCCCCCGCTCTCCGGTATTCTGGTTCTGGGACGTGACACCAGTGTTGTTCGTGCCAAAGAAGGACGGGACGATGCATATGTGTATAGACTACCGGACCTTGAATAGCAAGACGATCAAGAACAAATACCCGCTACCAAGAATTGACGATCTTTTCGATCAGTTGAGTGGTGCACGGGTGTTCTCGAAGATCGATTTGAGGTCGGGGTACCACCAAGTAAAAGTGAAGAAGGAAGATATTCCAAAGACAGCCTTCCAGACCAAGTACGGCCAGTACGAATTTATGGTGATACCATTTTGGTTGACCAATGCCCCGGCAGTCTTCATGAATTTGATGAACAAGGTATTCCATCCATACCTTGACAAGTTCGTAGTGGTCTTCATCGACGACATTCTTATCTATTCGAAGTCGCCGGAAGAGCACGAGGAGCAACTGAGGATCATGCTGGAGACCCTCAGGAAGGAGAAACTCTATGGAAAGCTTTCGAAGTGCGAGTTTTTCCTAGACAAGGTAGAATTTCTCGATCATGTAGTGATAGAAGACGGTATATCCGTTGACTCAAAGAAGATTGCTGCTGTTGAGTCATGGACTACTCCGACTTCTGTAGCTGAGATTCAGAGCTTCTTGGGATTGGCGGGATACTACCGAAAGTTTGTGCAGGACTTTGCTCGAATTGCAGAGCCGATGACTAGGCTCACTCGGAAGGACGTGGAGTTCGTGTGGACATAGGACTGCCAGGCTGCGTTCGATGAGCTGAAGAAGAGGCTGACGATAGCTTCCATATTGACGTTGCCATCCGGTTCCGGCAGTTTTTCTATCTATAGCGATGCTTCAAGGCAGGGCTTGGGATGTGTTTTAGAGCAGAACAAGAAGGTGATAGCATATGCGTTTAGGCAGTTGCGACCACAGGAGAAGAATCACCCCACCTACGATCTAGAGTTGGCAGCAGTTATATTCGCCCTGAAGTTATGAAAACACTACTTGTACGGAGAGCGTGTAGAAATATTCACTGACCACAAAAGCTTGAAGTACGTTTTCACGCAGAAGGAGCTGAATATGAGGCAATAGAGATGGCTGGAATTGATAAAGGATTTTGACATCTCGTTGCAGTACCACCCGAGGAAGGCGAACGTAGTTGCGGATGCCTTGAGTTGGTATCCAGTAGCTATGTTATTGACGAGGGACCGACACTTGTTAGCAGATTTGGAGAGCTTAGGCATTGAGGTCGTCATTCCTGGAGTTGAGATACGGATGATGGACATGTAGATTCAGTCTGGACTGATGGATAGGATACGAGAGGCACAACACCAGGATGAGCAGCTGAGGAGTTTCATCGCGCAGGCATGGGCTGGTTTGCTAGAGGACTTCACCATTGCAGAGGATGGCTCGTTGAGGCATGGGACGAGATTATGTGTACCTAGTGGAGAGCTGCGAGAGGAGATCATGCAGGAGGCACATTGTTCTCATTATTTCTTGTATCCTGGAGCCAACAAGATATACAAGGATTTAAGAGCCCACGTATGGTGGTACGGCATGAAGCGTGAGGTGGCACGCTTCGTCTGTAGATGCCTTGTGTGTCAGCAGGTCAAAGCTAAGAGGCAAAGACCCGGAGGATTACTTCAGCCGTTGTCGATTCCCGAGTGGAAGTGGGAACGTATCACTATGGATTTTGTTTCAGGTCTTCCATGTTCGCCAGGCGGGAAGGATGCGATTGGGTCATCGTTGACAGGTTGACCAAATCGGCTCACTTTATACCATTCAAAGTGGGACTATCCACGGAGAGATTGACGGAGTTGTACGTGAAGCAAATCGTCAGGTTGCATGGCGTCCCAGTGAGTATCATCTTCGATCATGATAGCAGATTCACGTCCCACTTTTAGAGGAGTCTGCAGGCCAGCTTGGGCACATCGCTCAAGTTCAGCACCGCCTATCATCCACGGACGGATGGACAGTCGGAGCGGACCATTCAGACGCTCGAGGATATGCTGTGGATGTGTGTACTAGATTTTGGTGGCTCATGGGAGGATCACCTTCACCTTGTGGAATTCTTCTACAACAACAGCCACCAAGCTAGTATCGGGATGTCCCCTTTTGAGGCTCTGTATGGGCGGAGATGTCGTACCCCACTATCTTGGGACGACGTGGGTGAAAGAGCACTATCGGGGCCCGAGATGATCGTGGATGCTGCGGAGAAGGTGAAGCTGATTAGGAAGTGACTTCGTGTGGCTCAGGACAGGCAGAAGCACTGGGCCGACAGTCACCGGAGACCATTAGAGTTTGAGGTATAGTCTCTTAGTTGTAATTGTTAATCATGATAGGAATAGGTCATAAACTTTTGCTTAAATCTAGGTGGACGATATGGTGTTCTTGAAGATATCATCGATACGTGGTACGATACATTTCAGAGGAGACGCGAAGCTCAGTCCGAGGTACATCGGTCCGTTTCATATCCTCGAGAAAATTGGAGAAGTGGCATACCGTTTGGCACTACCACCCGCATTGGAGGGAGTGCACAACGTATTCCACGTGTCCCAGCTGAGACGATACGTGGCAGACCCCAGTCACGTGCTAGACCACTCGGAGATTGAGGTGGGACCGAGCCTTAGCTATCAGGAGCAGCCCGTGGAGATCTTGGATCACAGGGAGAAAGTGTTGCGCACCAGACTATTCCCTTGGTGCGCGTCGCTTGGAGACACCATTCTCCGGGCGAATCCACTTGGGAGAGGGAAGACGAGATACGAGAGCGCTATCCTTATCTTTTCGAAGCATGAGGTACAAATTCTTACTCTTGTGTCTATCATTAATTTTGAGGACGAAATTATTTTAAGGATGGTAGATTTGTGAGCCCTTGACCCAAATCCCCATTTTTTATATATTAAATATTGCTGAATTACTAGTTAATGCATAGATTTAATTTTTTAATAACCAATATATGTATGTAATTTATACATATTAATTAATTCTTAGTGAATAAAAAGGAAACATGGGGTTTCGTAGTTATCCCAACTGTGAGGGACTAGGATGCAAAATGACATATTTACATCCTAGATTCAAACGGCCAGGGATTGAGTAGAGACTCGACTATCCCCTCCCCTATTTCGAAAAGATAAGTTCAAACAAAATTCAAACGAGATTCTTCCAATCTTCACAGGGATAGCATCAATCTAAACCCTAGTGTATATGTATATATTGGAGGGCTAGTAGTCGACCCCAAACCCTAAAGCTCCTGCATCCCTGAGTTCGAGTAGGCGACTGCTAGGGAAGAACTTGCGGCTTGCCAACAACAGGTACTTCATTGTCCCTCAAATTTATTATGTGATTTTAGATTATTAATAAGAGATTGATCCTGCTAAATAGTAGCCTAGGTGTTTGTAGTAAATCCTGAAAAGAAGACAAGGCCAGGTATTAGTAGGCCAATCGAGTACTGGGTAGTTGATAACAACAACAGGTACATTAGAGGGGCAGTATCAGGAATTGGCAGGGTTTATTAGGAGAGATCCTGTAGCATGTCACTATATAACTTATGGATTAAAGGGGGTCTGACCTGTACAGAAGGGGGGTACCTTCGATTAGAGACAAGCACAGGTATGTGTACCTGTGTGGAAATATCAGGTTTTGGTTGTGTATGTATGTAGAGACCCCTATATGTCTAGACCATTGGCCTAAGTACTCTATAGCAGCAATGGTAGTTAAGATCAATCACATCCTAGTTGTCATAAATCATAGCATGGTACACTGAGATCAATGGATTGTATGAGAAGATAAGAATATAAGAACCTATACAAGAGGAGGGGACAGCCACCTTACTACTGTAGGCAGGGTAATATGGTACAGTAGCAGCTAACCCATCTTGATATGTCTTACACCTTTATATGTGCAATTTGGAGTATCAACTTCTTTTTATCCAGTATCCCTACAGGTCCAAATCATAAATTAGAGTTGACCTGTCTTCATTTGAACTGACTTGCACTTAGGTTTAAACCATTAGTCACATAAGCCCAATTATATATACCAGCTAACTAATATGAGGAACCTTGGGCATTGAATCTGTTCTACATTCATACATAGCTCATACCTACACATTCAACCCTTGTATAGTTTCTATATTGCTCAGACTAATTTATAGATATTTCTGATCATTCAACTACTTTCTTCTTAGCATAGACTACTCGAGTACCCTTTTCTACCTTGGTTATACCTTAAATTCATATGTAGAGAGACCATATCACTAACTACTATTGCAGCCCATACAAAAACTTTACACTCTCCTTGCTGTTGCCCTGTAGAGATACACACTCTCATGTATCTGACAGCAAGCTCTGCAACTTTCAAGGCACATGGCATTCATAATAGGCCCTGCACATTAGGTAGCATTGGCCTGCATCCCTACAACCGTAATGCACATAGGTAACATGTCAACCTCAATCCTGTTGTCACGCCCCGACTCGCCGAATCGATCGCCATCGCCTTGACTCAATATAGATCGATCCCTACGGGTCGGGACGTGATGCCATGCAAGTCTTTAATGGACTTGCACAAGGCAAGGATGTGCAATTGGAAATTCCTTTTGACTCGACGCGTTAAAATTAAACAGTACAGAGTTTTGAAGACATAGCATAGGAAAAAATTTAGCTTTTCATTCATAAGCTTGCAAAGTATGTGCAAGGTCATTTTTATATTACATATGCCGTTGCGGCTACATCTTGAAACACAAAAGAAAAACTCTCGACAAGCTTGCCCTGAAATAATCCTTGTCGTTCCATACATTCACGTCCCTTTTATACATTTGAACAAAGCCTTCGATCTGAGTTGGGCTTCAAAATACTTCAAAATAGGAGTGCTTCGTGCCGCCTCCCGTTCTTCAGCTTCAGGTCTAGTCTCGAGCTTCCGCAGCACGCTCGTTACCTGGGGAGTTGGGGGTTAGCACACTTGCTAGTGGATGGGACGAACCCACTCGTCTAAACCGACACTGCTTATTAAGGATTCTAGCATACGAAGTGATCTTTCTATTTAGAACTATATGAATTACAGTTCATATTGAAGGCACATTTTAAACGATAACACATAACCAATTTAAAGGCATTCTTACCACGGGCGTGCTCCTTTCCTGCACAAAATATACATGATACTTACCACCTGCACAAGACAATAGGTGAGCATGCAATCTATCCTATATGCGGTCATTGGTGATATCGACACCATGAAGGACGATTACGTAGCCTTGCGACGCGCCCTCCAGTCCAGGTAGCGAGCCTAACTGGAGGTCTCGCAATGCCTCACGCCGAAGCACGATTTCCATAACTTCCTCCTAGGCCGATTCGGTCCCAGGGCCCCGGGTACCGTCTCGAGGAAAGCTCACCTTGTGCACAAGTCGTCCTTGACCATGCGAATGTATGAACAGTTTAATATGTATGAGGTAAATTGTATAGCATAAACAAAATCAAATCACATAATCATTCATACTCGTGCAAGGGTCCTTTTCTCCGAAACCGTACGTTCTGATTTAGCATCCCGTAGGCACCAAATTCTCCGAGGCATGATGTACCGCAACCAAGGTTTTTATCGTTGTGTTTTGCATGGCATGAAATATATTCTATCTCTTTCTTAGAACTTTATCTTTTCTCTACTTAGTGTGAACCTATCGATTCAGAGTTAACTTCTCTAGGTTGATATATTATCCTGAGCTCTTGATCTTAGTGGCAAGCATACTTCCCGTTAGCATCATCGATTTGAACGTTGAACTTTAAGAATTTAGTTGGTGGGAAGGAGTAGAAAAGAAGGGGCCGAAGAACCACCCACCTAAGAAGATTGTGCTGAGAGTAGGAGAACGCTTCACGACGGTCAAGCGTCAGTTACACAAACTCCTGCAATGGCACGAGCATCGAATTAGAACCCTTCCTTCAATCCTTCCTTCGAAATTCCCAAAGACGCATTCAGAAATCGACGTGAAAGCACACTATCAAATCCACACAATAATTCGTTCAAAAAGCCAAGAAAACCAATAAAACCAACGGCAGACGGGTTGCGTCGCTCTTTTTAGAGTTCATTCGCCAAGACGCCGCCTACCGCGTCTAGGACTTATTCCAACAGTAGTCGATCCATTAGTTGGAACGGTACTCATATCACTCGTCCAAATCGATTTTATTGATGCCATGGTTTTTGTATACCAAACTCGTCGTCGAGTCAGACTAGACATCTATGTTCCCGACCATGTCTGACTTGGCACGAGCCTATTACATAGTACTTCGCCCCAACGGGAGCGGGGCACTACACCTGTCACCATACTACATCACAAGATTGTATTACACACACCATTACTTGATTTCACTGGATACACTGTAATCCACCCCTTTGTATATAGGCATTGCTTCCATATTACCTACATTGGGGGCAAGCACTTCAATACACTACATCACCCCTCCTTGCATAGCCTACCTATAGGATGGTTTACACAGGCCTGTGTAGAATGTACTAGCCTGTATAAACATAGGCACAGGACAGAGGTACAATGAGAATAGGTTGAAGTACACCTGACCACCAGGGAACACCATACAGATAGATATCAGTGTACAGGTTGTATGGCTTGTACGAGTGTTTGTAAGCACAGCCAGTAGGGACTGATATCAATTGACATTATGGTTCCCCAGTAAAATAGAGTGTACCATAAAGAATTGATCACATGGGATTGGATGTGTGTGTAGCACCTAGGCAGGACAACAAAGGGATGGTACATACAGGAGAGGGATGCCAGTGTAGAGCCTACCTACAGGTAAGATCTTGATTATAGTACACAGGTAGGTGTCAGGCAACATTAATGTTAGGACTAAAGAATATTAGATTGGGAGAGGGTCTCGAGTGAGTGTGGATAAATGTTCAGTCCACCTAAGCCCAATTGTTTCAACCGCTGTACACTCAAGTGTTCAGACATAAATACCTTACATTTCTATATCATGTCTTCTACGTCATGCATTACCATTGCACCTGCCCTTACTGACCTGTCCATCTTGATATTGTGCATTGCATTCACTTAGCCACTGCATATACCTGGGTTCAATACCTCTGAGATGACTCAGGATCCATAACCAACTGGTTCAGACCTAAGCATCTGTTTGCAAGATCAATACAGACTGGATAGACCACCCAACCCCATAGATGAAGTGCAACCTGGTATACCCAGAGTCTTAATTACTAATTATTTGAGCCATGAACTCATCCTAGTATCAGCTACTGGGAATACGTACAGGGACTGGAAGGTAGTTATGTGGGTATTTGAGTACTTGCATGTGGGGTAAATATTCAAATATGTTGAAGTATAACTAGGGACAGAGACTGTATAGGGTTGAGTCTGTTCCCTGCAGTTAGGCATCAACATATGGGCAGTAACAGCTTGGGATGAGCACAGGTTTCATTAGAGCATCAATGCAGGATACATAAACTTAGCTAGGGAAAGATGACTGAACAGAGGTTGGGTATTAGTGGTGTGCATAGCCTGCATATAGGGGGTCTAGTGCCAGGTCTGTGAGGTATGTCCATCATGTATTACAAATTCTCCTGCTCAGTTTGATCATTAGTTCATCCCTCTAGCCCTTAGGACTTGAACCACATATGTTATAGTTTAATCCTTTATACTGAAAGGAAGGAGTGCCCACATGAACCAGCATAGGAAACTCAGGGAACCCATTTACTTGAACCCTTGTGCTTTCAGTCACGTGGATACTATGGTTACACATATGCCAGGCATTTTGTATGCATTTGAAGAACATGGTAGGAGGATAGTATTTGTAACATGCCTTTAACCCTCGAAATCTACCTACCTGTTATTCAGTCACAACACCTCAAGTCAGCCTTGGTATAATTCACCCTGCACCTTATAGTAGGTTCAATCTACTGACCTGAAATATCAGCCCTGAAATGGACTCCTCTCTAGGCTTCATAGCAGCAGGTAGAGAAGAGCCATTCCTGTAGGAATGGGGGTATTCCAGGGCCACATGTAATAGGCCATGATAGAAGGGTCGGCCTTATAAGAGCTAGGGTACAGATTGTATCATGGACCTGTACTAAAGTATCAGGCACTAAAGGTCTAGTATCCAAAGAAGAATGACCCTTTGGGCAAGTACAACCTTAATCCAATATGCAATTAGATGATATATTATCTTACCCACCCCTGGTGCAATGCTACATCTCATGACCCATTGGACAAATAGACACACACTTGACTTTTTATGACAACAGGATATTAGGATAGCCTAAGCTTGCCAATAATATAGACCTGGATAGCAACAGTAGGACACAAGTATCCCTATACAGTAATACCAGACATGAGGCTTAGGGTTAGCACTAGTATAATAAACTCCAGACCATTAAGGTTACTAAGTGTAAGGGTAATGCGTAACAGTTAAATAGACTCATTGATTGATTTCATCTGTTGATTAGAAATTGATTTATAATATTGGTTTGTTGGATTCCGACCCAGCACTTGATTCGTACCACCAGCTCAGGGCTACAGGCAAGTGCACTCTCTGTTTGCTTCCAATTCTTATAGTCTTGTTCAGTACATATTATACATATGCCCCTTGCTTGATGACACGATGGACACACGAGGTAGTATCATGGACCCCATTTATCATATTCTTGTCTTACTTTTGTTATTGTACTTCGTGACTTGTCTGGGACCATGTATACTGGTCGGTACGGGAAAATATCTTACTTGACGTGTGAACTTCCTATTCTATCCCAATATGTCTAATCTTGACTGATAGCAGCTGCACACGACACGTGCAAGGTGTCGTATTTATCCCTTAGCAGTTCACATGTCGAAAAGGATATTTCAACACACTTAGATAGTTGTCTTTATTATTTCTTCACATTTCACCATTTGACATGTCACTATGCTATTGCATTCTTTCCAGTTGACGTATTACATCCCGTGATTTATGCTTTCATTCTAGATATACTCTATCATTAGCTTACCTTCTAGTTTGTTTCCACATATGCTATATCCATGCACTGTCAAATCTATTATGATGCGGATAGCTTTTCAGTTTGTGTGCTTGTTCCATTTCTGACTGGATAATCAACATTTTTAGGTGATGAGTTAGAAGATTTCTGTACTACATATTATGAGCATACTACAGATCCTAATTTTAGTGCACAGGGTGAACTGGAGGCTGCCTACACAGAGTTACCTGCTACCGATGATTTTTAGGAGATTTATGTAGTATTCTCATAGACTGGATTAGTTTGACATTTCAGATTGTTATTTCCTTTTTGTGACTCATGAGTTGGTTTGTGACTATTGTTTAGTACATTCATCTTTGGAGACTATGTCATTTTAAACTCTTAATCTATATTGGAGCTTGTCAGATTCATTTATCCTCCTCTCCAAATTGTGACAACTTATATGATTCATCTTGTTTTTGAACTATTATGTGATGTGGTTTAAATTTTGCAAATACATATAAATTGCGTGGTTGTTTTATAAATGTGGAGATGACTAAACAGCGTACTATCGCCGACTCTGCGGCGTAGGCTGGACGTACCCACGGCTCCTGCCCAGATACTGGGTGCGGGTCGTGACTGCAAAAGCTATGTCAGACCTTGTGGCAGTAGTAGCATACATCAAACTCCCAATTGCGCTTGCATACTCAAGCTGCCTGACGCTTTCCCCTGAATTAGGCTTCAGCTTCATATCACACATGTATGGCGTATCGATCCCTGGAAGATCCCGATACCCCTAACGAGTGATCATTTTCTCAATATAATGAGACTGTGACAGAGCTAGTCCAGTGTCTGTTCGGATGATCTTGATCTCTAAGATCACATCAGCTTCCCCCAAGTCCATCATACTGAACTTCTTCGAGATGAATTTCTTTGTGTCCGTGACACAACTCATATTCGTACCTAGGATAAGCATGTCGTCCACGTACAGACAAACGATCACACCTCTTCCATCAACGAACTTCGTGTAAACACACTTGTCTGTCTCGCTGACAATGTTGTCATTTGACCTTATAACTTTGTCAAATTTCTCATGCCATATCTTGGGAGCCTGTTTAAGACCGTACAAAGATTTTACCAACTTGCAGACTTTGTCTTCAAGACCCTTGATGACAAATCCCTCTGGCTGTTGCATATAAATTTCTTCGGTCAGCTCGCCATTTAGGAAAGCCATTTTAACATCCATCTGATGTATCACCATCTTATGTATTGCTGCGAAAGCAATCAACATTCTGATGGTGGTCATCCGGGCTACTGGAGCATACGTGTCAAAGTAGTCAATCCCCTGCTTCTGAGAAAACCCCTTGGCTACCAACCTAGCCTTAAACTTGTCAATAGTTCCGTCTGCTTTCATCTTCTTCTTGAAGATCCATTTGCATCCAATGGATTTCGCTCCTTTAGGAAGATCAACCAACACCCAAGTGTTATTTGAGGTGATGGAATCAATTTTATTGTCAATCGCCTCCTTCCAGAAAACTGTGTCTCTAGTCTTCTTCGCCTCATCATAGGTAAGCGGATTTGCTTCCACATGATAGGTGACAAAGTCACTTCCGAAGTCCGTCGGCCTCCTCACACGCTTAGCTGACGGCTCAGCTTGTTCTGGTTCAATCGTTGTTTCAACAACAACATCTTCTTGGACCACATCTTCATTGAAGACTCCAGTTTCCTGCGCACCCTCATTGTTCTCCGGTATATCCGCAAGAACAATATTCTTGTGCCTTGCAAATTTGTCTTCAAAATATTCTGCGTCGCGAGATTCAATGATATGATTTGACTCAATATCAAGAAATCTTCGAGCATCACTCTTCTCGGCATACCCCAAGAAAATTGTCTTAGTAGTCCTTGTTCCAAGCTTCTGAATCTTCAGATCTGGAAGCTTGACATATGCCAGACACCCCCACACTCGAATGACATTCAAGTTAGGTCTGACCTTGAACCAGAGTTCATGAGGAGTAACGTAACGTCTGAAGTTGCATGAGGCACTCTATTTAAAATAAATTGGCCGTCAATGCAGCTTCTCCCCAGTAGCACTTAGGAAGCCCGCATTCAACAATATTGAGTTAATCATTTCTGTTAACGTTCTGTTCTTTCTCTCTGCTACTCCGTTTGATTGAGGAGAGTACGGAGCCGTAGGCTCATTGACAATTCCATGTTTTTTGCAGAACGATGCGAATTCATGAGACCTGTACTCCTCACCTCGATCACTTCTTATTCTTTTGAGTTGTTGTCCAGTTTGCCGCTCAGCTTCGGCCCTGAACTCCTTGAACTTCTCGAATGCTTCATCTTTAGCCTTCAGCAAGTAGACGAACGCATACGTTGAGAAGTCATCGATAAAAGTTATGAAATACTTCATCCCGGCATTTGTAGATAATTGTTTGAAGTCACAGATATCGGAGTGTACCAACTCCAGAAGATCTGTACTTCGATTAACCCGAGGAAAAGGTTTCCTTGTGATCTTTGTTTGAGCACAAACTTCACATTTCTCTACCTTACCTCCACACTTGGAGATAAGCCCTAGACTATACATTCTGTTTATTCGTTTACAATAAATATATCATAGTCTATTATGCCACAACTCAAAAGTATAAGCAGAAGAAGTGATTGCATTAATTACATTGGACTGATTTACAAGCTAAATTTTGAACATTCCTTCGGTATAAAAAGCTTTCCCAAAATATGTTTCCTTAATAGACATCACCATCTGGCTAGCATTGATGTCCATCCTGAGGCCTGTATTACATAGTAGGCCTCTGAGATCAGGTTCTTAGCGATAGCAGGTACGTGCTTCACGCCTTGAAGCGTCAGAGACTTGCCAGAAGTCAGCTTCAATACCACCGTCCCAATCTCGAGCACTTCAGCTTGTGCCTAGTTCGGTACCATAACCACTTCAGAAGTAGGTGTGTAGGTGGTAAACCACTCCTTGCTGGAGCAGACATGGCAGGTGGCTCCAGTGTCTACCCACCAGTCAGAGTCAGTCCCTACTGCATCAACCTGCATAATCATAGTAATAACGTCAGTGATCATAGATACCTTGTTAGGCTCTCCTTGCTCTGATTGCTTGGTCTTTGATTTGCATTCACTCTTGAAGTATCCCTTCTTGCCACACATGAAGCAAGCCAAATGAGACTTTGACTTCTTTTGCTTGAAAGAAGTTCCCTTGACTTTCAGATCGTCAGGGTCCTTCTTCTTGCTGTGGGAAGCCGTATGCTTTCCCCTTGGTTCCCTTGTATGAACCAGATTGACGTCAGCCAATTGCTTGGACAGTGCGTCCACCTTCAGTTGAGCCCGCATCTGGTCCTCAACATAAATTTCCTGCAAGAGATCTTCAAGGCTGATCTCAAGCTTCTTCCTACGCATGTTTGCATAGAACTTGCTCCATCCAGCGGGGAGCTTCAAGACAATCCCTCCAACAACAAACTTGTCGGGGAGGGACATCGCCTCGTCTTCCAGCTTTTGTCGCAGCTTCAGGAATTCCTTCACCTGTGGCAGCATGGACTTCTCGTCCTCAAAGAGCCATTTGTGATATTTTTCAATCACAAATATTTTGCTCCTGTTTTTGCCTTCTTCGTACAGTTTCTCCAGAGTCCCATATGTCTCTGGCAATAGTCTTCTTACTGTAGGATTCTGCTAGGGAATCCTTCATAGCATTAAGGATAAGCAGCCTGCAAATGCTATTCTCCCTTCTCCACTTGGCCTGAAGTTTAGTAGCCGCAGTGATTGCGGCAGCAGACCCAGTATCTGGAACAGTAGATTCCTCTTCAAGAAGCAGGTGATCAACATCTCTGAGTTGAAGAGTGAGATAAACCTTCCTCTTCAAGACTTGATAATGCTCTCCATCAAATTTTTCTAACTTACAAAAGTCAGTATTGAGGAGTGAAGCATTAAAGTTTTCCATCGTAGGAATATAGCTTTGAGATTGTTATCGCCGGGGCACAATTTTTTGATAGAAAACTGAGAAGTTGAAACAATTGTAAAAATAATGTTCCAACGCAACACTTCTAGGAAGGTTGCGCAAGTTTAACGAAGATCTAAGAAGATCTTATTACAGCAGCATATGATACTACGAGAATCTAAAAAGATTTCGTAATCCACAGCAGCGAAGAAGATGACAGGCGATTGATGGATGAATATCCTACTGGGGTGAATGATCACCGTTGCTCAAAGCTATATTCGCCCCCACATGAATAGCTTCCAGGAACCAGCAAGTTCGTCGGAGAACTTTGGAACACTCTTCTGACTCCTCGGATCGTACACGGACTCTCGTGCAAAAGCAACGCTGGTGCAACACTTCTCTTCTCTCTCAAGACTTCTGTTTACTTGTGTTAAGAAATACTTGTAAACTTTCGTAACTCTCTGTATATGCCTGTTTTTTTGCCTGTGAGAGAGAAGAGACCTTTTATAGGCCCGAGTAGCAACTGCCCGGTTAGCACAACATTCGAGACGTGGTAAAAACTACTCCGAACGTTCAGTAAACGCTCAGATCATGCACAAGCACGATCTGAAGCAAGTTGCGCACCTCGCGCACCCCGCGCTGAACGCGCACTGAGCCACTTGCGCCACATGCGTGCCCTGCACATCCTGCGCCACCCGCGCAACTGTGCGCGCTGGTTGCTAAGTGCAAAGTGCGCCAACAAAATGCCACATTACGCCTCATGAGCTCGAGTCCGTGTCCGAGTCCGAGTCGCGGGGCTTAGCTCCAATGAAAATAAATTTTCCAAGAGCAAAAAACATGAATGCTTTCAATTATTTATTTAGCATTTTTTCCATTAGAAAAATAATCTCACATGGCACACCCATGTGCGCCTCCACACCACATGTGCATCTCTAAAAGAGCACAGCTAATATATAGAGATACAACTCTTTTGGCCTAGCCGATGTGGGACTAAAGTTCCAATATATAAAGGCCAAAACCCAACACCTTGTGCATAGCCAAGTGAAAATTTTGATAGTTCTGACAATTGTAGCGTTGCCAAAAAATTAACAGTCCTATTGCATTGCAAGTTTGCCAAATTTTGAAAGTCCTGAAGTTAGAATTTTATGTCATCAAAACTATCAAATTTGGTTGTGTTGTTGCTCCGGAAAAAAAAAATAAGTATGGGAGGCAAGCATATAAAAGAATTTATTGTGTCGCCTCATATAGAATTTTCGATAGCATAACATTAGGAAAAAAGAAGTCGTCAGAAATACTTCCAATAAACTTACAAATCGATTGCATCAAAATATAAAATTTATATAGTGTTCAATAAGATGCACAGGTATTCAAAATAAGATTATAAGTTGAGAGATATGAGTGATACATTGATAAATAAAGGCTAAATTATTACTTGATACCCTCAACTATTCGAGTTTTTCAAGTTGATACCCTAAACTTTGATAGATATCAAATTGATATTCTCTCTCCAAACGGTGTTAACCGAGTTAGCAAATGATAAAATACCCTTTCTCAAACTCTCCCTCTCTCTCCAGCAGCCCCCCTTCTTTCTCTGGCGCTGGCAGCTGGAGCGGGGCTGCACAGCCGCGAGCAGACGCCGCTGCAGCAGACGCAGCAACAGCCGACGCCGGCAGAGTGTGCAGGGGCGGACAGGGGAGGCTGCGTGCGGCGGGGAAGGGGGGCAGCTGCGTGCAGCTCGGGAGGAAGGGGGGCTGCGCGTAGTGGGGGAGGGGAGGTGGCTGATGTGCGGCGAGGTGGGGGTGGCACGTGGTAGAGGGGGTGTGGCCGGGATGGAGAAGGGGGGTTGGGGAGGGGGTCGGAGAAGGGGTGGGGGGAGGGTAGCTTAGGATTTTTTTTTTAACGTTAAAAATATTAGTTAAGAGATGGTATTAAGTTAGCACCTATCAAAATTTAGGGTATTAAATTGAAAAATTCGAATAGTTGTGAGTATCAAGTTATATTTAGCCATAAATAAATTACAAGTGGACTCAAGGTCAATATATAGTGACCTTAGAATATAAAAATTCAAATAATCACATACTACTCCCAAGTGACCTCGCCATGAGTGTACTTGAAACATTTGCTAATTTCCAAATATTTTGTAACAAAATAAATTTAAATAAAATCCTGCTATTTTAAATTATATTTTTTTAAGGGATTCAGTTCGATTGAAAAAAAAAAAAATTCATTTCGGTTTTAATTTTTAAAATACTAAAAAAATTATTTGGTTTCAGTTTTGGATTTCGATTTCGGTCCAAAACCGAATAAAACTTATATAATTATGTAAATACCTTCAATTCTACATATATTTTGTGACTAAAAAATATATTTAATTAAAAAAAAATTCTAGTATGTATTTTCAAATCCAACTTTGATAATTAACAACTAGTCCAACTTTGAAATATAACAAATATGTGTATAAAAATTATAATTTTAATATAATTTAGGCATAATTGCAACTTGATAGCCTTAACTATTACAGTTTTCAACTTGATATCCTAAACATTTTACTCGACAACTTGATACTAGGGGTGAGCATTATTCGGTTTTGGACCGAAAATCGAACCGAACCGAACCGAATAAGAGGTTCGGTTCGGTTTTTAAAAAAATTCGGTTCGGTTTCGGTTTTGAAAATACTAAATTTTCTTATTCGGTTTCGGTTTTGGGTTTTGGTTTCGGTCCAAAACCGAAAACCGAATAAGAAATTTTAATTAGTTAATTTATAAATATGTGTGTGTGTGTGTGTGTGTGTACTATATATATAAGTATTAATATATATAGGTATATACTAAATATATATAGGTATATATTAAATATGTCTATATATATTTAGTTACTATATATATTAACAGAAAAAGCTCAAAAAAATCAAAAAAAATATGAATAAACCGAACCGATTTAATTCGGTTCGGTTTGATTCGGTTTCGGTTTTGCTTATTCGACTTCGGTTCAATTCGGTTTTGGGTTATTCGGTTCGGTTTAAACCGAATAAACCGAATGCTCACCCCTACTTGATACCATCAACTATTTAATATTTTAATTTGATATCCAAAATTTTAAACAAGACAAAATTATCCTCCCTTTACTTCCCAACCCCTCCGTCCCCCAAAACCATTGACTCAGCACTTCCACCTTGCTGCCTCCACCACCGCCCCCTTCAGCCACCCTCGACCCCCCTGCCCAGTCGATGTCCCCGCTCCCCCCACCCTGGCTGCACCACCGTCGCGGACGTGCATACAGCCGTCGACGTTACGCGGAGAGAGAGGGGGGAGCTGGTGCGGTGAGGGGAGTGGGGGCGAGGGCGGGCTGCGGTGGGTGGGAGGGCATGCGGTGGCTGGTGTGTGCCGGGGGGGGGGGGGGGGGGGTGGCTGGTGGCCAGAGGGGGGCGGGGGGAGGGGTGGAGGCAGGCGGTGGCTGGAGGGGGGTGGGATACGGGAGGGGGCGGGCGGGTAGTCGAAAGGGGGCGGAGGGGCAGGGAGTGGAAGGTGGGGGGTAGTTTTAAGTTTAAATTAGGATATTTGTCCCAAAAAAAAATACAGGATATTAAGTTGTTGAATGTTGAGTAAAATGTTTGAGTTTCATGTTGAAAAACTGGAATAGTTGAGAATATCAAGTTGCAATTAAGTCTATAATTTAACTATGACCCCAATTTTGGTCCGACCCATTAAATAATAGATATGGCCCAACCAATCAAGCGAATAAACCAAATCGATAATTCGGTTCGATTTCAGTTTTAACTTAATTTTGGTTCGATTTCGATTTTAGACTTTTAGAATTTTGATTTATTCAATTTTTGACTATTTCGATTGGATTGAAACCGAAAATACTCATCCCTTCCTTAGGGTACCATCTGGCAAGATGTTTACTTTAGGTTGTGCTACAAATCTAGTGTTTGATTAATGGCTGTGTATCTGCAATGGTTAATGGCTGTGTATCTGCAATGATAGATAACAAGGATGCTTGCTTTTCTGCAGTCCTTTAAGATTTATTCTCAGGAATAAATTGTATTTACAGTCGAAAAACAAGCATGTTTATTATCTATCTAAACAATTTGTAGATTGACCGCCATTCTCTATCTAAAAAAAAACTATGTACAAATCTTTTGTTTAGATAGATAATTTATTAGCTGCCCAAATATGAGAAATGTTGACTTGGAAAGTGCAACTATTAGAGGGAAATTTTAAGCATGATTTGCAACTTTTGTTACAAGAATGGATTTACTAGCAACAGTCCACTTCCTAGACTACTGCAAAATTTATTGTAATACCAGTACCATTATTTATAGGCCAATAATGCTACAAAATTTGTTTAGGAGTATCATAATTTATGTTGGTCCCTTGACGAACAATCGATGGAAAAAACACGAGTTCAGAAACAATTGTAAAGACAATGTTTCTGGCAACAACACCCTAAAGAAGGTGAAGTTGTTTTACGAGAATCTAAAAAGATTATTTCGTAATATTTCTCGAAGGCAACAGAACCGTATAACTTCTAAAGAGAAGCGACGGTATTCTCGAAGGCAACCGAACCGTATTACTTCTAAAGAGAAGCGACGGTATTCTCGAAGGCAACCGAACCGTATTACTTCTAAAGAGAAGCGACGGTATTCTCGAAGGCAACAAGAGATGATCAACAACAGTTGAGTCTCAGATTCTCGAAGGCAACAGAAAGAGGGAGGAAGAAGAAGAACGGATCTCGCTGGGGTGTAGAACACCGGCGCTCAAAGCTATACCCGCAGTACGGATAAGCTCCCAGGAACCAGCAAGTTCAGGAGAACTTCTGGAACGCTCGTAAGTCAATATTTGAGACTTGAACGGACTTTCTGGACTTTACAGACTCCCTTTACTCTCTTCTTGGTGCATCTTTCAAAGGAGGCCAAGGGGCTCTATTTATAGAGTGGAGTTGAGACTTCACCTCTTCTCCTATCCGATGTGGGACTAAAATACCAATACTCAAAATAGAGTTTGATATTTTAGATCATCCCACAATCAGCATAGAAGTGTGCCAGTCCACGCCTACCCCCCGAACACTCCCGTGCATGCACGAGACATCCTGGAGTCCGTGTCCGAGTCCGAGTCCGCATCCGCACAACAAAAATTAACTTTCATCCTTGTTGGATTTAATCCTTTTTTCTTCTAGAAAATACTTCCACATGGCACAAACTTGTGCCCCACTACACCTCATGTGCACACCTCAACACAAGCAATGCATTATATTGAGATAATCACCATTTGGTGTAGCCGATGTGGGACTATCTTTTCTAGTCCAAAGGCAAAAACACCAACAATCCCCCACATATCTCAATATATGGGTTGAGCGTTCCCCACAGTGATTGTCCATCATGCATTAGGAGAGATGTCGCTACGACTTGAATCTTCCCGCATAGGTTAAATAACAGCATGATACAAGAATGGACTAAGCCTTGAATTCTGCACCATAACTGCAATTCTTCCTACTCACATAATGACATCAACTGTGCTTCTGGCTGCACATTGAAGGCCTTGTGCCAGCCTGGTTTCAGTGTATAATTTTGGGCGTCTACAAGCTTACCCTCAAGAGACGGCCTGATATCTCTTTCCATACACTATAGGTGAGTTCTTTATAAAGAGTCATGGCATGAAGCATTGCGCTTCTTTGCGGTGCTACGCCGCTATGACATGGCTTAAAGCCGAGGCTTTACCCCACCTGGGTACCTCATCGTAGTGTCATACTACTGTAGCATAAGGTCACAAGCCCCTTTGTAGTGCCAAACTACCCAGCATGAAGCCTTGCGCTTCCGTGCGGTGTTACGCCGCTATGACATGGCTTACGAAGCCGAGGCTTTACCCTACCCGGTACCTCTTCGTGGTGTCATGCCACTGTAACATGAGGACATCGTCCTCTTTGTAGTGCTGTCTACCTCTCTTTATTACGATTATCATACAGCATTAGGCTACCTGCCTATTTGCGGTGCTACTCCGCTGTGACTTAGCTTGCAAAGCCGAGGCATTATCCCTACCTGGGAACCTCATGGTGGAGTCACCCCACTGTAGCATGGAGTTTCACTCCTTGTAGTGCTGCTCTACCGTGCTTCCTGTAAAGCACACCAGGCATTCACTCTGCCTGAGAACTCATTAAGGTGTTTAAGCCATCCTTCCCACAGGATCAATTTTCCGCAGAAAATACATAGTAGACAACAGTGGTTATGGGTCCGTAACCCTTCCATGTTCCGCAGAACAAGTACCCACTGTTAACTGATATTATTCTAGTCAATGATCCTCCTTTGAACCAAAAATTAAATGTCTAGTAGATTTCTCTTTGAACCAATAACATAAAATTTTATGGTAGGATTACAATAACACAATATCAGAAAGTCTTCAAGCCCATCTTCCTTGCTGTGTCCTCGACCAGCTGACGCTTGAGACCCTTCGTGAACGGATCCGCCAGGTTTTCCTGACTCCGAACATCGATCACTGCAATGACGCCCCTTTTGATGAGATCGTTCACTGCTCTGTGCTTCAACCGCACAGTCCTCTTCTTCCCGTTGAAGAGTTCATTTGATGCCACTGCTGCCGCCTGGTTGTCACAGTATATCGGAATCGCCGGTATCTGAGCCCCAACCATTGGAAGGTCATATATGAGCTCCCGAAGCCACTCTGCTTCATCTGCAGCAGCGTCCAATGCAAAGAATTCAGATTCCATGGAGGAGCGAGATAACATAGTCTGCTTCTTCGACTTCCACGATATAGCAGCTCCATCCATGGCGAACACATATCCACCTGTGGAATATTCGCTCTCCACCTCTGAACACCAGCTAGCATCACTGAAGCCTTCCACTACTGACGGATCTCCGCTGTAGTATAGTGCATATGTCTGAGTCTTCTTGAGATATCTCATAACACGCTTCACAGCTTTCCAATGCTTTACGCCTGGATTGCTCGTAAATCGACTCAGCATTCCCACTGCAAAGGCTGTGTCAGGCCTTGTGGCAGTAGTAGCGTACATCAAACTTCCGATGACGCTAGCGTACTCCAACTGCCTGACGCTCTCCTTCGAATTTGGCTCCAGTTTCAGATCACTCCTGTACGGTGTATCAATAATAGGAAGATCTTGATACCCGTAGCGAGAGAGCATCTTCTCAATGTAATGAGACTGTGACAGCGCTATTCCAGTGCCTGTCCGGATGATCTTAAGCCCCAAGATTACGTCGGCATCCCCCAAGTCCTTCATACTGAACTTGGTCGAGAGGAATTTCTTTGTCTCTGTGACGCAGCTTAAATCCGTACCTAGGATTAGCATGTCGTCCACGTATAGACAAACGATTACTCCTCTTCCGTCAGCAAACTTCGTATAGACACACTTGTCTGTTTCACTGACCCTGTAGCCATTTGACCTTATCACCTTGTCAAACTTCTCATGCCATATTTTGGGAGCTTGCTTCAAACCATACAGAGACTTCATCAACTTGCAGACTTTGTCTTCCAGACCTCTGACGACAAAACCTTCTGGTTGTTGCATGTAGATCTCTTCGGTCAGCTCGCCATTAAGGAATGCCGTTTTCACATCCATCTGATGTATCACCAGCTTGTGTATTGCTGCTAAAGCAATTAACAATCTGATAGTTGTCATCCGAGCTACTGGAGCATAAGTGTCAAAGTAGTCGATCCCCTGCTTCTGACCAAATCCCTTGGCCACTAGCCTGGCCTTGAACTTGTCAATGGTTCCATCTGCTTTCATCTTCTTCTTGAAGATCCATTTGCATCCGATGGGTCTTGCTCCTTCTGGTAGGTCGACCAATACCCATGTGTTATTGGAGGTGATTGAGTCAATCTCGTTGTCAATCGCCTCCTTCCAGAATATAGCATCTCTGGTCTTCATCGCCTCATCATAGGTAAGCGGATCTGCTTCCACATGATAGGTGACGAAGTCATCTCCGAAGTCTTTCGGCCTCCTCGCTCGCTTAGTTGACGGCTCAGCGAGTTCTGGTTCAGCTGGTGTCTCCTCGACAACAGCTCCATCTTGGACTACTGGTTTGATAAAGACCTCTGTCTGCTTCGCACCCTCATTATTCTCCGGAATGTCCGCGAGAACAATGTTCTTGTGCCTTGCAAACTTTTCTTCAAAATATTCAGCATCGCGAGATTCGATGATATGATTTGACTCGATATCAAGGAATCTTCGAGCATCACTCTTCTCAGCATACCCCAGGAAGATCGCCTTAGTAGTCCTTGTCCCCAGCTTCTGAATCTTCAGATCCGGGAGCTTCACATAAGCCAGGCACCCCCACACTCGAATGACATTCAGGTTGGGTCTGACTTTGAACCAGAGTTCATGAGGAGTTATGTCGGAAGTTGCATATGGCACTCTGTTCAGAATGAAAGTGGCCGTTAATACAGCTTCTCCCCAATAGCACTTTGGGAGACCCGCAGTCAACAGCATAGAGTTCATCATCTCTGTCAACGTTCTGTTCTTCCTTTCTGCTACTCCGTTGGATTGTGGAGAATACGGAGCCGTCGTCTCGTTGATGATTCCATGTTCTTTGCAGAATGATGAGAATTCGTGAGACCTATATTCCCCACCTCGATCACTCCTCAGCCTCTTGAGTTGTTGTCCAGTTTGCCGTTCAGCCTCGGCCCTGAACTCCTTGAACTTCTCGAATGCTTCGTCTTTAGATTTGAGTAAATAGACGAAGGCATACTTGGAGAAGTCGTCTATGAAAGTAATGAAATACTTCATCCCGGCCTTTGTAGAGAATTGTTTGAAGTCACAGATATCTGAGTGAACCAACTCCAGAAGATCTGTGCTTCGATTGACCCTGTGAAAGGGTTTCCTTGTGATCTTCGTCTGAGCACATATCTCACATTTCTCTACCTTACCCCCACACTTGGAGATAAGTCCTAGACTAGACATTTTGTTTATTCGCTTACAATGAACATGTCCTAGTCTATTATGCCACAATTCAAGAGAGTAATTCAAACTAGTGATGGCATTAACATTATTATGCTGGGTTACAACAAGCTGAATTTTGTACATTCCTTCAGTCTGAAAAGCTTTTCCGAAGAAAGTACCCTTCTTGGACATCACCATTTGGCCAGCATTGATGTCCATCCTCAAGCCTGCGTTGCAGAGCAGGCTCCCAGAGATCAGGTTCTTTGCGATTGCAGGAACATGCTTCACACCTTGAAGCGTCAGAATGTTCCCCGATGTAAGCTTCAGCTCCACCGTCCCGATCCCCAGTACTTCAGCTTGTGCCTGGTTCGCCATCATGACTTTCTCGGAAGTAGGCTCATAGGAGACGAACCAGTCCTTGTCTGAACAGACATGACATGTCGCGCCAGTGTCTATCCACCAGTCCAAGTCTGCCCCCACAGTTGCAACCTGTGCTATCATGGCAACCTGATTAGTAACCAAAGAAACCTTGTTAGGCTCACCTTGCTCTTTGGGCTTGGACTTGCATTCACTTTTATAGTGACCCTTCTTGCCACAGTTGAAGCAAGTCACATGGGACTTGGACTTCTGTTGCTTGAATCCTGGACCCTTCACTTTCAGATTCGAGAAGTCCTTCTTCTTGTGGTGAGAAGCCGCCTGCTTCCCTTTGTTCTCTCTGGTGGCTTGAACCAGATTTGCCGTTGCTAGTTGCTTGGATAGGGTGTCCAACTTCTGTTGAGAGCGCATTTCGTCCTCAACATGAATCTCACTGAGGAGATTATCCAGGCTAATCTCCATCTTCTTCCTATGCATCCTTGCATAGATGTTGCTCCATCCTGGAGGAAGTTTTGCCACGATCCCTCCAACGACGAACTTGTCGACGAGGGGCATGCTATCATCCTCCAGTTTCTGGCGCAGCTTCAGGAACTCTTTCACTTGGGGCAGCATGGTCTTCTCGTCTTCAAAGACCCATTTGTGGTATTTTTTCAACCATGAACATCTTCGACCGGGCCTCGTCGTCGTCATACAGCTTCCCCACGGACTCCCAGATCTCTTTGGCAGAAGTCTTCTTTGTGTAGGACTCGGCCAGAGAGTCTTCCATGGAATTCAGGATCAGCAGCCTGCATATGCTGTTATCCTTTTTCCACTTCGTCTGCTTGCTCGTAGCAGCGGCTAGAACAGCAGCAGATCCTGTTGCTGGAACGATTGGTTCTTCCTCATCCAACACGTGATCAACATCCACGAGTTGAAGGTTCAGAGTCACCTTTCGCTTCCAGATCTGGAAGTGTTCACCGTCGAATTTCTCCAACTTGTTAAAGCCGGTATCGACAAGCGAAGCACGAGTGTTTTCCATCGAATCGTATAGCTTTGAGATTGTTGGTCCCTTGACGAACAATCGATGGAAAAAACACGAGTTCAGAAACAATTGTAAAGACAATGTTTCTGGCAACAACACCCTAAAGAAGGTGAAGTTGTTTTACGAGAATCTAAAAAGATTATTTCGTAATATTTCTCGAAGGCAACAGAACCGTATAACTTCTAAAGAGAAGCGACGGTATTCTCGAAGGCAACCGAACCGTATTACTTCTAAAGAGAAGCGACGGTATTCTCGAAGGCAACCGAACCGTATTACTTCTAAAGAGAAGCGACGGTATTCTCGAAGGCAACAAGAGATGATCAACAACAGTTGAGTCTCAGATTCTCGAAGGCAACAGAAAGAGGGAGGAAGAAGAAGAACGGATCTCGCTGGGGTGTAGAACACCGGCGCTCAAAGCTATACCCGCAGTACGGATAAGCTCCCAGGAACCAGCAAGTTCAGGAGAACTTCTGGAACGCTCGTAAGTCAATATTTGAGACTTGAACGGACTTTCTGGACTTTACAGACTCCCTTTACTCTCTTCTTGGTGCATCTTTCAAAGGAGGCCAAGGGGCTCTATTTATAGAGTGGAGTTGAGACTTCACCTCTTCTCCTATCCGATGTGGGACTAAAATACCAATACTCAAAAATAGAGTTTGATATTTTAGATCATCCCACAATCAGCATAGAAGTGTGCCAGTCCACGCCTACCCCCCGAACACTCCCGTGCATGCACGAGACATCCTGGAGTCCGTGTCCGAGTCCGAGTCCGCATCCGCACAACAGAAATTAACTTTCATCCTTGTTGGATTTAATCCTTTTTCCTTCTAGAAAATACTTCCACATGGCACAAACTTGTGCCCCACTACACCTCATGTGCACACCTCAACACAAGCAATGCATTATATTGAGATAATCACCATTTGGTGTAGCCGATATGGGACTATCTTTTCTAGTCCAAAGGTAAAAACACCAACAATTTATGCAGTCATGAACATAATCACTCACGACTAAAAATAAAATAAAAATAAAAAAATCACTCACGACTGTATAAATTTTGGCAGTTCTATAAAGTGAGAAGTCTGTCTCTAGGACTGCAGAATTTCTTTTACAATACTCTTAAGCACAACAAAGAATGTAAACTTTTAACAGATATGATTAAGCACATGACTGCAAAAAATTGCCGTAGTCGTTAACAACAAATAAAGTGACCTTAGCATTGGCCTATGTAATAAAGCAAACACCCCATAAATCAATCTTAACATGCACTTCATCATCTTTGAGCAGCATAAGAAGAAATAAATCTTAATTAGTGCCGAAGATATTCTGCCTACATGGTGATTTTCTTTTTTGGTTATTTAGTAACATGGTCTTATATAATAGTGGATATTAAGATTTGGATCTCGAAAATGGCCGAAATAAGATTTGGGTCTTTAAATCACTGTTCACGTAGGCAAATGAAGAGTATTTTGAAGACCCAAATCCTAACGTCGGTTATTTTCGAGACCCAAATTCTAATTTTAACTATTAAACTAGAGCCTATTACTAAATAACCATATTTTTATATATATAAAAGAAGGCTATATAAAAAAAAAATCAGCGACTATTTTTTTTTGGTTATTCATCTGGACTCGCTCCATTCGTATTCGTTGCTTCTCTATAAATACTTTAAGGTAGTCTAGGTGTGACATGGAACGGGCCCAACCAATATCGAGACCATAGGACCGAGCCATTATGGACCCAAAATGATGAAAATTAATTTTGAAGAAGAAATATATGCGAGTATTGTATCTGATGGAACTTTCTGATTTGGGGCTCTACTAATATTTGCTTTGAAAGTTCATGCTACTAAGAGCCTAATCCAAGGACTAATCAGACCAGATCTTTTCATTCTTCCTTCTTCTTCTTTTTTTTTTTTCGGTCTCTCGTATCGGTATTTGTGGTTGAACAACAACGGCTAGTGATGGGACTCATGTTCATATTGGTTCTCTCTCCAATTAGAAAAAGGTTGATAAGAAATCGTTCCAAACGCTATTTTTCATCCAACCATAGAAGCGACTGCATAGAGGAGTTTGTCTTAATTGAGCTGCTAAAACTCCTAGGCTCTGTTTGATAGGAAGGGTAGGGAAGTGCGGGAAAAAAAAATGAGTAGAAATATATTTTCATCCATATGGAAATAAAATTTTATTTATTTATTTGTGTTTGGTAAGAGAGATGAAAAATAGAAGAGGTGTACCCTTATTTGTTTTTTGTTTGATAGGAAAGAAAGAGGGAGAGAAAAGGAAATAAAACATATAGACTTGATAAGCATCCATTTCTTCTCCCATTTTTTAGGAATTGAATTTTTTAGATTACCAGGAAAAAGTAATCCCTCGATTTTTCGTTCCCTTCATTTTTTTTATACCAAACAAAAAAAATTGTATTATTTTCTTCCATTTTTCTTCATCTATTTTTTTTCTTCCAATTTTTTATCTTACCAAACGGACTGAGAGGAGACTACTAGGTTAGAAATGTACTAGAGTTTTTTTTTTTTGGAGACCGTAGGGGAGTTTGTTTTCGAAAATTGACACATCAACTTTTATAGGACTCTCCTCCATCTTTTATAGAAAATTATATCAAATGAGATAAATTTTGACATAGAAGAGAAAATTTTTAGAATTTCTACAAAGAGGGGACATCTTTTTTTTTTTTTTTTTGAAATTAAAAATATATACAATGTCTTTTATATATATATATATATATATATATATATATATATATATATATATATATATATATATATATATATACATGGAAATTTTATTTAGTTGATGAAATAATAACATTAGATTAGGATATAGATGTTGAGTGTCAGTTTGAGTCTTCCTATACACTTTTTTTTATTTATTTTTAACATTTTGTGCTAAAAATGCTTTAAAAAATGTACGGAGATTCGAAGAAATAACCTCCGTGATGTTATTACTTCAAGAGCAAATCAAAAAATTCTATGCATTTTGATGTTACAAAAATGTGTACATATGCCATCAAAAATTCCGTTTAAATTTCCACACACAAAAACACGGAACGCAATTGGCAATGGCATCCCATTCCACTCTATTTTCGTTTAGGGCATCATTGCCATTTTCTTTTAGAATGCCATTGGCAATGACATCCCATTCCATTTTTGGCAATGGCATCCCACTCCATATACTTTTGGGACGTCACTGCTATTGAAAATTTTATATCTCTGTATGTAATTTTTTTGGCAATGGCATCCCACTCCATATACTTTTGGGACGTCACTGCTATTGACGTCACTTTCCCCATTTTTGCAATTTTTTTAATTTCTCTTCTAGAAAATATAGAAAATTTTATATCTCTGTATGTAATTTTCTGTTTAATCAGACATCTTGCTTTTGCCACTAGCTTTTGTGGTGAAAAGCATGTACTTACCAACAAGTTTAGTCAGCTTATGACAACTTATCACAGGTTTTGATAAGCTTCAGAAATAACCATACCCACCTTTAAAGAAGAATAGATCTGACCCTCAAAGATTTTGAGCAAATAGTGTAGAATCTGTGATAGTATTAGCATATGATAGAAGAGGGCTAAGCAACATGTGGACTGACTGCAGCTTCCTACTACTTAATTGCCTATGCATGATGCATCCAATTATAGTGCTGTGCCTAACACAAGAGATTCTGTGTCATGTTTAGATGGCCTGTGATTCTTTATTCTTGTAGGGGAGTGGGATGTCCTTCAATGCTGGAAAGATTCCTGATGCCACCTGGGTTCCTGTCCTTCACTATTAAGAATTTTGGAATTTGGAGACCATCCATCCATTTGTGAACACAAATTTCTAATAGCATCATTAGTAAGGTCCATCATATTCTCTAGATTCTAGATTTAGAAAATAGGAGCTTATTTTATAGAATAGTAAGTTTTATCCTCAGTCTCAATTTTTACAATTTTGGTTCCGTCCTATTCATAGGTGCTAAGAGTTGAGCCTCCCAATTTCTAGATTTTAGATTGTAGGAACTTGTTTTGTAGAATAGTAAGTTCTAATTTGGAGTCTAACTTTCTAGATTCTAGATTCTAGATTTTATATTATTTTTTTCTACATTAATTTTTTATCACACAATCTTTGGGACCGGAGCTCACTTTATCATTTATACTATTCTCACACAAATCCAACAAATTCTACATTTACCCTTTTTTTTGAAAATTTTGGGCCCCAAATTGCATTTGAGGGTCCCAACTACTAATGATGCTCTAATAGCCAAACTGGATTTGTATTAGTAAAAAATTTAAAGTAATAGAATTTCAAAAAGAAAAGAAAAAAACCAATGGCTTAAAAAGTAAACATGATTATTTTGAATATTTTTTAGCTTGGAACTGTTATAAAAAAACAGATTTTTACCAACCACATTTATAGTTTCAAAAATAAAATAAATAAATAAGGACATCTGGGACGACACTATGCTAGGGCAGGACCAAAGGGGACCTGGCCAGTCCTGACTTTAGACAAGGTATTATATAATTAACAGTTACATAAGGTATTAGCTTCTATAAGCAAAATGCTATAATTTCTTTTAATTTTACACATTTAACTTACATTTTTCCTACCAACAAACAATTGAATATAATTGAAAAGTTGCTAGTATCGGTATTTAAATGTCATATTTTCAGCATTTACTTTCATATGATACATACTATTGATCAGGGATGAAACATTTTTATATCAAACATTATGGAACTACCAAAAATTATTTAATATGGTTCAATATCTTTCGTGCTCGGCCTCGGTCCAACGCGAGTCTTTGCTCTGTCCCTGAAGGACATCCTTGTAGGTCCTAGCAATTTCAGCAACTACCATATCAATGTCATCAATTCATGTTCAACTAGTAGGCTGTAAGTCTATCAAATCCAGCTAACCACTATTAAATCCAGCTAAACTAAATACATCCATCAGCCTCCTCTCCACTGCTGGAAGAGTCATCTGATGAACAGAGCAACCAAAGTTATATCGGGTCTATCAAAAGAATGCAAGCAATCAGGGGCGGCCCTGGTCCAGGGCAGGCCGGACGACGGTCAGGGCCCCCTGACAAAAGGAGGTACCAATATGAAACTATCTACAATAGAACTAGTATGTATCATGTGCCTCTTTTAAAAAAAAGTATTGTGATGTAGTGGTTATAATGCTAGGCTTATATAAAAGAGGTCCTTGATTCGAATCTTGATTACAACAAGTTTTTATTTTATTTATACTTTTTTTACATTATGTATGGGGGGTCCATTTTAGAAGTTTCGTTTCGGGCCCCCATCAGCTCAGGGCCGACCCTGCAAGCAATGCAAGAAAAGCCAATCCAAAAGATCGGACTGATCACTGATGGTGATTACGGAAACAAGCTGATGACCGTCACAATGTCTCGAGACTCCCACTTACGTTTCAGTGTCTCCAAAAAATTATTCAATGCTTCAGTGCCGTACTTTCAATTTTGAGGCCTGAGAGTCTGAGACGAATTCAAAAAGTTGTGCCCTCAATACTTAATATTCATATCATATTATATTGTAGTAGTGTTCAACAAACGGAATTTTTTTACCAAATTATTGGAGACACATTTGCTTATCTAAATACGAATACTATGCAACAAAATAACATAACCATACTTTTTCAACAAATGATAATAATTAACAACAAATAAACAATCAACAATAAATATAAAAATATTTTATTTCTCAGTTTCTATATTAGTTGATTTCAATCTTAATAGGAATAACTATGCAATAAAATGACAAAAAAAAAAAATTTCCTTTCAATAAATTGGTCTACCACATATAAAGATAATCAGCAATTTATATAAAAATATAGATTAATAAATTATAAAACTCACATAATGAAAAGTGAATGATTCTAGTAGGTCTTTTAGTTCAGAGCCAACCATAGGGATTCTCTTTCTAAAAAAGCTACAAAAAAAAAAATACAATGAGAACATATTTGTGGAGATTTTTTTATTATTAATAAATTACAACAAAAAACAACAATTAAAACACACATAATCATCAATATTACAAAAAGATATATTAATAAATTATAAAACTCACCTGCAAAAATATAAATTAATAAATAGTGGTTGCTTTGATAATTTAATATTATTGTTTAGTTAGTTTTTATAATAATATTAATAGCTATTAGCTAAGAAGCACTGAAGCATCAAGGAGGGAACTTTAAGGTCTGATAGATGTGTAGTTTACAAATTTATCAAAAACTATCAAAAAAAATATTATTATTATTATTTTTTCAAAAACTTACCCGCGAAGCAATCAACAACGTGGAGGAATGGAATTAAGGAAGTGCTTGAAGCCAACATGAGAATGGAAAAGAAAGTGTTTGTCCTCTTTTGAATATATAAAAAGGGAAGTGCTTGTCCCTCAATAAAAGGCCTTGATTTGCTTTGCCTTGTTGCACACAAAGGACTCAACTGGACCAAATTGCAATGTACTATGTTATACATATATACTAAAAAATAAAATTTTGGTGTCCCTAAAATTTTTGGGCCTGAGACAAATGCCTCATGGGCCTCCTACTAAGTCCGGCCCTGCAATGCTTGATTCTCCTTAGCTTGGTAGACTTGATATTAGAAATGGAGAGGAAAATCAAAGTTGTCACTGCATGCACTCACTCATCACTGATAGCGTAGATGGTTAGTTCGGCTTACTGAAGAATTTCTCGTAGCGAGAATCAAGACACCTTAGCCACCCCAGTGCTGCTGGACCTGCAAAAGTTTGAGAGAGAGAAAAAAAAATCTCTTGCAACACCTGCCAAAACAATGAAGCCAAAATTGCAGCAAAGATCAAATATGAATTCAATCAGTCTCACGTTTAAGGATCCAAATCCTCAATGTCACAAACACCAGCTATGTTCAAAAGGAGGTAATCTAAGTCTCACATAAACAACATACTCTCACAAAACAAACCAAAGAAGAAAAAAAAAATGTAACCCGCGGCGAATCGATCAACCTCTACCCAAAATTTTCATATGAACTCTTTTCTGTCCATACAGTTCCATACTTCCGCTATACCATCATCAGTTTTTTTTTTAATCTTTAACCGCCGCGTATTTCTATACATCTCATCGGTAGAAGGACTACTCTTCTCTAACTCATTTCTAGCTGTAGCTCTCCGACTTGCTATTGTCCTCGCAGCTGTCACCAGCGGTCACAGAAACAGCCCGCGACGACCCAGCGAGCTGCAGGGGGCCCTGGGGCGACCCGGCCTGTGAATTGCTCTCCTGCGGCGCCCAGACGCCTCCCGTCATCGTCACCGGGCGGCTCCCCGCTCCACCAGCCGTGGGCGTTCGCCTCGTGTGCAGACGATACTTCTGCAACAACAGCACAACAACAACAACATTATTCAGATTTTAAAGAATTCCTAATTGGGAGATGCAATGTCCCAAAAAAAAAAAAAAAAAACTCACTTGCAAATGGCTCTTGACTTCGTCATTGGTGAGCCCATCCACCTTCATCAGTTCTCTAATCTGTTTCGGAGTTGCAACTGCACAAAACAACAGATGATTTTCAACTATTTTTTGTGCTGCGTGCTAATTTCGGCACCGGAAATATTGGTGGAGAGGATTACTACCTTGGGCACCGCCGAGCTGATGGAGAGCTGTGACGAACCGTCGGTGGAGCTCCGGCGACCAGCACCGTCTGGTCTTCCTCTGCAACTGCGACGATGAACACGACTGGAGGCTGACATGGCAGCCCGCTATCGGCTTCGAGCCGGACGACTGACGATCCTCGCTGCCGACATCTACTGGAACCAAAGAGAGATCCGGTAACGTCCTGTCACCGATGAACTTATCCTGTTTGCTGAACGCACCGCTGAGAGTCTTGTTCTTCGTCTCAAGCCTCTTCGACAGTTGATCCGACTCGACGGCACTCTAACAAAATTAATTTTGCTCAGAATTAATACAAAAAGAAAGAGAAAAAAAAAATCTATTCATGAAAACAATTTAGTTCATTTACACATCATACCTCTTTGTTACTGTAGTTATTACTCCACAGCTGTGCGGAGCTCATCCAGTTCATCTTATTATCTTTACAATCTTTTTCCACCTTCACCCCTATTTCCTCCTTCTCCAATTTACCGCGCCCTTTCACCGGCACGACCATGGGCATAAACTCTTGGATTGGCTCTCTTCGGCATTGCTCCACCTCCTCCTTCATCGCGTCTATCACTGCAAAAACCCGACCACCAAAAGGTCAAATTTTGACTAGATGGGCAATCCCAAAATCCGATTTTTAACATATATCAACCAAAAAAATCAAAAAAAAAGAGAGTTAAAAATAAAATAAAATTTTACCATCATCAAGGAGGAGCATGCAGAGGGGGAGCTCTCGCTTGAAGACCTCGATCTTGCGCCTCTCCTCCTCCAGGCTGTTGATGTGGTGTTCCAGGCTGGAGATTTTGGTTTGTGGGTCGTTGTTCATAGGGTCTTTGGAGAGGTTGGAGATGATTTTGGTGGTGGAGAGCCTCAATTCTAGCCCTAAATCAGGAGCCATCTTTGTTTTTTCTTCTTCAATTTTCACTCAATTTCATGTCAGTTTTTTTTTTTTTCTCTCTCTGTGTTTGGTTACAAGTAACTCGTTCTTCAGATCTCTCACCATAAAAAAATAGAAAAGGAGAAGATGGGGAAAGAGAAGAAGAGGCGTGATGATATATAGGGAGAAAAGGGAGTGCTTATTTTTACAACTGAAAAAAGTAGGGAAACGAACAAAAGAAAGTGGAAATGGGTATCTATTGAGTTAACGCCCTACCACATTAGTTTATTACATTTTTTTCATCCCCTTATTTTATTTATTGTACAAGTGCAAACATGGGTACAAGAATAAATTGCTCATTCTTCTTTGTTTTATGACCTTCCTTTTATCTCACTAACATGTGGGCTATGATAGGTTTATCTAGACTTGAGATGTATTTTTGTAATTATTCTTCCTTGTTCTCAACTATCATCTGTCTTCTTAACATATTTGAATTTAATCGTTGTACTATAATGCATATCCATAGGCTTGGATTGTCGATTACGAAAAGTAGTAAATAAGTGTGCAATTATGGAACACTAACTGTTAGGTCTCCAAACATTATTGTTTATGTATGAGCTTGTACATGCATGCACTAAATTATTTTGTTCCTTCTACCATCAGTATATGTAGGGTTGGCAATGGGACGGGTAGGGATCGGGGACCATATCCCCCATCCCCATCTCCGAGTAGTGTTTAAATTTTCATCCCTGTCCCCATTTCCCGTCGGGTTTTATTTTTTACCCCCATCCCCATCCCCGTTAAACAATGCATTCCCCGTCCCCGTCCCCGTCCCCGTCCCGTTAGCACTTTCGGGGCCGAATTTTCTCATCTCCGTCACTCGTACGATTAACAAATTTTCATGTACATTATATAAGTTTAAAAAATTATTTTCATTCAAAAAAACTACATGGCATATTAATAATGGTTTTCATAATATATATATATATATATATATATATATATATATATATATATATATATATATAGTTAGATCAAGATAACATACCATTTCCAAAGGGTTGCACATATGGATATGGATATAAGTAATCGGGGTCGGGGATTTATCGGGGCGGGGAGTACTATACCCATACCCGTCCCCGAATCCGATCGGGGATTTTTTTAATCTCCATCCCCGTCCCCATCCCCGTTTTTAAATCCCCAAACCCGTCCCCATCGGGTAAAAAAATCGGGTTCCCGTTGGGTTCGGGGGGATATTGCCATCCCTAAGTATATGCATATCATATAAAATTTTGAGATAAAAAAAGATCAGAATAAAAAAATCAAGATGATAACATAAAAAATACTTCTCTCAGGATACTACCCGAATAATATGAGACTGTTTACATATAAAAGAAAA